>JANZLQ010000008.1:25177330-25196731 GCA_026212715.1 Elanus axillaris
AGGGGGACAACCTGCCTCACCATGGTCTTCCCCATGGGCTGCAGGGGAATCTCTGCTCTGGCACCTGGAGCACCTCCCCCTCCTTATGCACTGACCTGGGCGTCTGCGGAGTTGTTTCTCTTACATGTTATCACTCCTCTCTCTGGCTGCACTTGCTGTTGTGCAGGTGTGTTTTTCCCCCTTTTAAAATCTGTTCTCCCAGAGGTGGTACCACCATCGCTGATGGGCTCGGCCTTGGCTGGCGGCGGATCCATCTTGGAGCCGGCTGGCATTGGCTCTGTCAGACATGGAGGAATCTTCCAGCAGCTTCTCACAGACGCCACTCCTGTAGCCTCCCTGCTACCAAAACCTTGCCATGCAAACCCAGTACAGTGATACTATGCAAGGAAATGAAAATTAAATGCCAGGATAGTGCTGTGCCAAAAAGTTAGCCCATTCTTGAAGAATGTAACTTAAGGCATAACAAAAAGCTTTTAAGTCCACACAGAGAATAAGTGAAATTAGTGCCAGAATTCTACATAGACTTGTGATGTCATGGTTCTTCAATATGGCTGTAAAATTGGAATGGGTACAGCAGGTAAGACAGAAAAAAAAGCCTCAACAACTTTCAAGTTATTCAAGCTGGAGAAAATGTCCTATACTGTAAAACTTAAAAAATATTGTCTATTTGTCTTAGCAGAGACAAGATTTAAAGGTGCCTTGAACAAAATGTTTAAGCACCTTTTCAGAGAGAAAGTACTGAATGCCAGAGAGCTTTGTGGTCTGCTTGACAAAGGAGGAACAAGGATCACTGGATAAAAGGTGTAGCTAAAAAATTTCAAATAAGACTATATAAACATTTTCTAAAATGAAAGGAATTAACCCCTGGAAAAATATTAAAAGAAGTGAATTTATATTTATATCTTCTTTACAGACTTCTTGGTGGAGTCACAATGATACTAATTTTTCAGACTTCGTTTTTTTCTGAAACACTTGTTCGTCCCTGTTGACTTTTAGGTGATAATGCAAAAGAGAAGTTGAGTTGCAGTATATGAAGACCTCTAAATACACTATCAGAAATACATCAAATATAAACAAAACTAAAATGCATTTCTCAAACCTGTTTGTGCAACTAAAATAATGCTCAGATTGATGTAATTTCTAGGTATTTTAGGCCATAAAACTCCAAGTACTCTGTTAAGGAGATGAAGATCTTGTTGCTTAAATGTTAAGAGAGTTTGCAGTCCTTTAAGACTAAAAACCCCATTGATATAATTGGAAATTTGCAAATAGTATTTACGAGAGATGTCCATGTAAATGCATAACCATATATTATGTAATATATATAATAATAAGATAGCCATATAAGACACTGTTTTGGACAGAGTCCCTTTTAATGTCAGGTGTCTGAGAGGTTCTGTAGAGGATACTGTGTTTATGTAGATGTAGTGGACTTTGGCTTGGCTAGCACTACTCTAAGTTGAAATGTAAACTCTTGACTGGGGCTGCTGGTCAGTGCAAAAATTGGTTTAGTGGTTTATATTTTTCTTATAGAAGGACAGAATAAGGAACTACACCTACTCTATCATTCTGCATTTAGAATGTCAAACATGGGGACAGGGCGGATTGTCCAGTTTTTCTAGAGAAATATATGAATTATGCGAGGTGAGAAAAAAACTCATGGACTACAAGATGCCTAAATCAGACACAGCATCCTAATCCTCAGCGTACATGAGTCATACCATTTCTGGCCTGGCAGCAATTTTTCTTTTAATGATTGTATGGAGTTAATGATGATATCAAATGGTAGAAAAACAGCTGGATTACAGAAGGCCTTAAAACCAATTTTTTAAAGAAAGAATAATCTGAAAAGAAACCCCAGAGGTAAAAGGGAAATAGAATAAATTTCTTCAGCAACAACAGTAAGTTAACCTTTTGTATGTTATTTGAAGGTATTCAAATGCAGTTCCAGCATTAAGGCTAAACTCTCTTCTAAGAAATGGAAGAACAAGGATTTGGAATAGCTTTCTAGCAGTAGCATTGTGAAACAAACTCCTAATTATTCTTAAAAATGGTTATTTTTTGAATGGATTGTATGTGACAATTATCTGTGATAGCAAAGATCTGAAATTGTTAAGCCAGGAAACCCTGTCAAATTCCATGTGTTCATCCCATAAAGTAAAATATGAGGTAGAGGGAAACAGTATTATGTCTGAGAATGGCTTTATGCTTCAATTCACAAAGCTTAAAGAAGAAGAAAAGGAAGAAAAGTGTGTTTAACTGGCTTGTTCACAGAGATTAAATTACCCTGATGTATGAAGTGATGTCAGCTCTGTAGTTTCACATAGGAGTAACAATATGTTTGAAACTCTCTTGTACAGAGCTCTTAACTTTATTGATCAATACTGAATTTCTTCGATTTCAAATAGTTTCAGAACTGCACATTCTGGTACTTTTGTTTATAACACTGAATCATGCAAAGGTTTTATGACCCTTTGCAGAGGAATTTTCAATACTTATTTAATAGAACATTGAAGCTAGCTTTTGAGAAGAAATACTCCACACAAATAATTTCACTGTGAATCTTTTGAAGTAAGATTTATACACTTCATAAAAATGTGTACACAGGGTAACATAACAGAGACTGTTTCTAATTGCTTATTGAAATCAGCATGGGCCCAAAACTATGGGCTGCAGGGCTCCAACTCTTGACTTTTAAATCTCTTTCCTGAAGGTATCCATTTCTCATTGGAGGTAAGAGATGAATGTGTAGCTGCTAAGTGTGAGGAGGATGGTAATGGAAATCAGTAGTGTTAATTAAATTACAAGAATTAACCTACCCAGTATTTCTTGCTCCTCTAAGCTTTTGCAACTGATAATTAGAGTGAAGAGTGTTTTATGATCCCCTCCTTCTCACAGAACAATCTATATCCAAAATCTTTGTCAAGATACAGTTGAAGTTTTGACTAATTGTTCATTTGTTTTGGTCTCCTCCCTCTCTTTCAACAGAATCAGTAGTTTAGAAAATACAGACTGAAAAACAGACAAAACCCAACAAAACCCTGTTCATTCATCTTAGCAGGATTGAACTTAGACCCTGCACTTTTAGCTTGTAATAAAATATCATTCCAGTTGCCAGAACAACAGAGGATTAATGAAAAGCTTGTTCAAAATGAGCAAAAAACAGTTGTGGTTTTGGGTTGGTTTGTTTTTTTTTGTTTGGGGGTTTTCTTGGTGTGGGTTTGGATTTCTTTTATTGTTTTTGGTTTGGTTTGGTTTGGTTTGGTTTGGTTTTTTGGTCACTGTTTTGCTTGCTTAATATTGTACAGCTGTTACAAAGTTGGTCAAGTTTGGTAAAAAATTCTTTTTTTTCAATACTGTAGAAGTAACAATTGCTTAAAATTACAGTGAATGTGTTCAAATATTTGTGAACAGGAGATTGACAGGTAAAACAGGCTCACCATAATTAGCTACAGCAAACATTTTTTCTAGCTTCTTTTGTCCTCAGTTCAGCAATACACTTAAGGCACCATTTAAAGCTCACTGCAGATGGGGTCTTACCTACCTGGGCATATTGCACTGTTTCACTACTAGGGTACTTGGTAAAATTGAGCTCATATTTGTAACTTAACATTTTGCATTTTATTTAAGGTAAAACAGACAAACAAAAAGAGAATCTGAAATTCTAGGTCTTATTTATTTCTCTTTACACAGCAAATTACATCTACTTTTTAGTTAGCATATGTTCCTCCATCTGCTTAGATTTGACTTTTCTTATTGAGGTTAATTATTGTTTTCCATCATGGTTGGGGTTTTGATTTGTCCTTTTTTAATCAATCATCTAACTGAGGCAGCTTTTACATTTTAGAATAACAAATTTACACATTTATAAACAAACAAGTGAACCTTTTGTCAGTGATCATACAGCAGGATTTAATATTGTATAAAACTATAATGCTCTTTGGTAAATTGTAATTTTGATAAACTTTCAATCTTTCACTGAATTCTCTTGGCAGGAAATTTGCAAGGACAAGTTCACCACTGAAGTTAGTGGGATACTGTAGAGAGGAGAGGATTGAAATAGCAGGTGCAAAATCACATTTCTGTACATACGCTTTTGTAACCAAACCAATAGTCCTTACTACTTGGAAAATTCCAGCACATTTCAAGAAGACCAGCAGCATCTGAGTCACTGTGTGACCTGTTATTCAAAGACACTGTATAAATAAAAATAAAATTAAAAAATCAGTAGGTGAAAATTTAGAGATGTATTCAATCCCAAATCCTATACAAGTAACCTTCAATGTTTTAAAAAGTCTGTCTTCTTTATCATGGTATATATTAAAACCAGCTATGGTTGATAAACCATATAACAAAAAATAGATATTTTAAAAAATCAAGTATGAGTAGTTCATGTGCAGTTTCAAACCAAATGCAACATTTTGTAGATAATAGTCTGTTTGTGATATGAAGAAGTACAGTCATTAGGTAAAGGATTTTTTTTTCTTGCTACTCACTGCAAATTTCCATTCTAGACAGCAATCAATCTTCCAGAAACAAGCACTCATTCTCTCAGCTCTTTTAGGAGCAATGTGAAATGAGAATTGACACAGGAAACATAAAAGCACAATGATAATTACATTTTATCCATCCTTTCTTCCTCTTTCTTAAAACTTTCTGGGGCTTTACATTTCAGCAAGATCTTTTCTGGCTCACCTTGAAGCACTGTTTTTCCATCTCATTCGTGAGTGTTATCTTCTGTGCTGTTCTCACAGCATAAATACATGCATTTCAAACATTTACCTAAAGCTCATCTTCTGACTTATGACTGTTATCATTTTTATGCCAAAATACATTTTTTCCCCAAACAATAAACTTGCTCTACTTGTGGAAACAGTTATTTGTCCTTCAATAAGTTTTTCTTCATTCACTTGGGAATTGAATTATTCCCATTGTTACAAGATATTTACTTGTATCATTCCTTGAAATGATGCTAATGTGAATTCTATCTGGTGGTATACCTGTATTGTAGAGATTAAGCTGTGAATGCTAACAGGAGACAGATAATTGGATATATGTATGTGAGTGCAAGTACTCAAAACTGAACTTTTGAACTACCAAAAAGGAGCGTACTGTTTGCTAGATGTAACTGGTTAGGGCTGGTTGTAAATTTTTGTAACACCTGAACTAAACAGATTTAGCACATCCCAAATCCTTCAGTTAATAAAAAGACATGAGAGAGAACCACTAATCAGGAAGCTGATCAGGTGTTGTCCTTTTGCACCCAGACTGTTTAATTAGGGAAAATTGGGGGCTTAGGATGCCAGAGAGAACGGCTGATGCTGAAAAAAAAGGGGTTTCACAAAGAAAAAGAAATTGCCTTGTAAAGAAGTGGCCTCAGAAAGGTGGTGGTGAAGATCTGGGTTTTGCTCTGGCTGGAGGAAAGATCCTGAAAGTGAGGAAAGATCCCAGAGATCACAGAGAAGCATGGAGATGAAAGCTGGAAGACCCTCAGTGAGGCATCCAGGCCAGTGAGACCCCACACTGGTAGCCGTGAGCAGCGGCATGGCATGAACTGATATGCCTTGCTGCCCAACTGTCCCAGCCCAGCAATGACCTCCCTGCAGGAAAAAGAAGCTGAATCCTACCAAACACAGTGCTGTGGACTAGTAAGTGTCTGAAGTAATCAAGTGGCTCTAATCTCATTGTTTTTTTAAATAAATCATGGTATCCAGATCCACTACAAGCTGTCACTTACACTGTCTCTCAAGATTGCAGGAGACAAGAGACTCTGAGAGTGCAATATATCCAAAACTAGTGAGTAAACAGTCCAGAAATCAGATTTTCAACACACAATTTCTATTAGACTTTCACCCATGCAGGTGGATAACCTATATTATTAAATAGAAAGAAACAAAAATCCATATATTCCTAAAATTAGGCACCTAGTTAGGTAAAACCACAGTCTGGATTTATTCCAAGCCAACTACTTTTCTCTACAGAATGTATATAGAAATTTGGTAAGTACAGAAATACTGGTTCACTAATCCTCTAAAGTCAAGGATCTGTTTTGACTGAATACCATCCTCAATGACAAAATACAACTAAAATGGCCATATGATGTTTAAAAAAGGACATAACCCCCACATTTTTCTTGAGCCTTAAAACTGCTCAGTGGAAAAAATCCCACAAGCAAAAATAAAATGGAAGACAACCAGCTAGAGTCACAGGCATCTGTAGAAACACCAGTTTCTCCCTGACAGATTGGTCAGAAATTTTTAACTAAAAAAGTGGGAAAACAATAGATATAAAATAGTAGTCATTAAGCTTCTTGCTCTACCAAAAGGCTGTTATTTTCTATGATGTTCCTATTTTTTTTTAAATGGCATTTATGTCTTCAATGCTCCTTATAGATATCTACAAGAATCAAGAAATTGCAATGTAGTGAGTGGTCTCCTTTAGTTTCAAGGTGCTGCATTTCAGCCTTAATGTTGAGACACTTCCCACAGCATTCGAATAATGTATGAAGTATTAACATGATGTTGCTGGTGATTAAGAATCAGAGAAATTATTTCAAAGATACATGACTTTTTCCAATATCTGTGGTTTTAATATATTTATCTTGGGCTCAGTACTCTGATAGTGATGAGGAAGCACAACATCTATCTACATGTCCTGGGTTCAGCTGGGATAGAGTTAATTTTCACAGGAACCCAGGACACTACATTATTAACATGATAATGTAGTCAATAAAATGTTGAAAAAAACCCAACCTTACATACAAAACATTGCTTTAGATAGTCTCCAGTTTTGTCTGCATATAATCACAGAATCAGAGTGGTTTGGGTTAGGAAGGGACCTTTAAAGATCATCTAGTCCAACCACCCTGCCATGGGCAGGGACACCTTCCACTAGACCAGGTTGCTGAAAGCCTCATCCAACCTGGACTTGAACACTTCCAGTTATGAGGCATCCACAATTTCTCTGAGTATCCTGTGCCAGTGTGTCACCACCCTCATTGGAAAGCATTTCTTCCTTATATCCAATCTAAACATACCCTCTTTCAAATTAAAACTATTGCCCATTGTCCTGTCACTACAGGCCCTTGTAAAAAGTCTCTCTCTCCATCTTTCTTATAAGCCCCCAACATATACTGAAAGGCTGCAGTAAGGTTTCCCTGGAGCATTCTTTTCTCCAGGTTGAACAATCCCACCTCTTTCAGCTTTTCTTCATAGGAAATGGGTTCCAGCCCTCTGGTCATTTCCATGGCCCTTCACTAGACCCTCTCTAACAGGTCCATGGCTTTCTTGTGCTGAGGGCCCCAGAGTTGGATGCAGTTCTCCAGGTGGGGTCTCACGAGAGTGGACTGGAGGGAGACAATCACCTTCCTCAACCTGCTGGTCACAATTCTTTTTATGCAGCCCAGGATACGATTTCCTTTCTGGGCTGCAAGTGCACATTGCCAGCTCATATTCAAATTTTTCATCTACCAATATCCTCAGGTCCCTCTCTGCCAAGCTGCTTTCAATCCATTTATCCCTCAGTCTGTACTGATACTGGTGACTGCCCTGACCCAGATGCAGGACCTTGCACTTGGCCTTGAACTTCATGAAGTTCACATAGGCCTACTTTTCAAGCCTGTCAAGGTCCCTCTGGATGGCATCAAGGAGAGTGCCTTCATTCCCACTGACTATATCATTAATAAAGATATTGAACAGTACTGGTCCCAGTGCAGACCTCTAAGGTACACCACTTGCTACTGATTTTGATTTGGGCATTGAACTGTTGACTGCAACTCTTTGGATGTGGCCATCCAGACAATCCCTTAACCATCACATTGTTCATCCATCAAACCCATACCTCTCCAATTTAGAGATGAGGATGTTTTGGGGGACCCTGTCAAAAGCCTTACAGAAGTCAAGGTAGATGACAATAGCTGCTCTTCCCTTAACCACCAACACAGCCTCTCTGTTGTAGAAGGCCATCAGATTAGTCATGCACGATTTGCCCTTGGTGAAGCAATGTTGACTGTGTCTAATGACCTTCCTGTCTTCCAAATGTTTTGAATACATCTTCCAGAAGGGTCTGTTCCATGATCTCATCAGGCACAGAGGTGAGGTTGACTTACCAATAGTTCCCAGAGTCCTCCTTTTACCCTTTTGAAAAATGGGTGTGGTGTTTCCCCTTTTTTTCAGTCACTGAGGTCTTTGCCTGACTGCCATGACTTTTCAAATATGATGGAGAGTGGCTTGGCAACTGCACCAGCCAATTCCCTCAGGACTCTGGGGTGCATCTCATTACGTGTCATGGGCTTGCATAGGTTCAGGTTCCTCAGATGGTCTGGAACCTGATCTTCTCCTACAATAGGTAGGAGTTCATTCCCCCAGTCCCTGCTTTGGGATTCAAGGACTTCAGAGATGTGGGAAGACCTATTGCCAGTAAAAAACGAGGCAAAAAAGTTGTTGAGTACTTCAAACTTCTCCTTGTCAGTTGTCACCAGATCTGATCTCATATATTGGGTGTGCGTGTGTACAATTTCTTTTGTCTTCCTTCTCTGATTAACGTACCTATAGGAGCCCTTCTTATTATTCTTCACTTCCCTTGCTAAATTTAAGCTGCAGCTGTGCCTTGTTTTTCCTGATCCTGTCCCTACACTCCCAGTCAGTATCTTTATATTCTTACCAGGACGTGTGTCCCTGCTTTCACTGCCTACCTATTTCCCTCCTGTGTTTCAGTTTGACCAGGAGGTCCTTACTCAGCCAAATATGCAGTTTTTGCTTTTGAGAGTGAATCTCTTACCTTCCCTACATGTCATGCCTTGGTTAGCACCAGAGGGTTAATCTCAGAACACATGAAGCTTATTCCTCCTGGGTGAAAGTACAATGGAAGTTGAGCGGCAGGAGAGCACCCAACAGGCCCTACCTGCTGGTGTGCATTCAGCCTCTGGGAGAGACTACTTGCAGTCTGAAGTAACACCACCAAAATATTCACAGTGCCAAAGTCACGTTCTTCCCAGAAGCTCCTTCACTCCAGCTTCTGTCCCTTAGCACCAGTGTTGTAATGTGGGCATACCCTATAAAGTACCTTAGTGGTGAACTTGCCTTTTATTGGCTTTGTGTTTGCTCCTCTCTCTTCCTTCCCAAGTTCGCAATATTTATTTCTGTTGTATGGTGTATTGATACAGGAAATGATTTCTGACTGCAATAACACAAAATTCATTAAAAAAAAACCCCACAGTGTAGGATTATTTCTACTTATTGTTTCTTCTGTAGAAACTAGAGAGGCAGCTGTGACCAGGAATCCCCTTTATAAGGCAATGTGCCCAATATATCTGGGACCTGGGCAAGACATTTACTAGTATTTTGGATACTGCCAAAACCAGATCATAAAACACCAAGGTGGATAAATAAATCCGGGTAGGGGGGAGATATTATGAAACATCATTATAATCCACATTTTACATAGGGGACACTGAGGCATAGAGAGCATAAGCATAGTAACCAGAAGGACACAGATCATTCACACACACACACAGACAAAGAACAGATTTATGGTATTTTGTGTGTGTCTTAGCAACAGGATCATGGAAAGCAGGAATGATGGTTGTTCTGTCAGTACAAGTCTCTGTTGGGTTAACGAGCTCTCTTAAAAATTGAGATTTTTTTATATCTATACATTTGCACCATTACAGTGAGAGTGACAGGACTAAATAGACAAGATCAGGTGGTTAAATTTTGTCTATTAAATTCCATTTCTTTAGTTTCAAGTTGATAGTAGTATCAGCTTTGCACCTGTTCTCCTGGATAATAATTGCAGGAAAAATATTACACCAACAAATGTGCCTACAAAAAAAAAGAATGACTAACCAATGTAAAGTGAGAACTTGGCTATTAGGACTCCTCACTGTGTAAGGCCACACACAGTCATTAAAAAAAAAAGAAGAAGGATATAGGGAGCTAAGATTAAATACTGCAGCAAAAATCTACCAAAATTAGAACAAGTTTTTTGTTTTTATTTTTAGTTATACAAAAGGAAGAAAAATAAATTTGTAAGAGACAATATGCTTTAAAGTAAAGCTTGAGAGGATGTGGGGTTTTTTGACAAAATTTTTTTTGGCAGAAATTCTCAATCAGTTTAAACATTTCCATTGAGAACACTCGTTACAGAGAAGAAGAAATGGCACTTAAGAATTCTTACTGAAATGAGAGAAAGCTAGAACAGATGATATGTGTCTGTCCCAAAGGTCTACTTTCATCAGGGGATATATTTTAAAACTTGCAGTGACTATATTTTAATATAATATGTATGCAAAGTAAAGCAGGGAAAACTGAAAGACATTTATTTCTCTCTGTTACTCCCTCTAGCAGCCTTCTGGCCAGGGTGCTGGTCCAGCATGGGCAAAGTGCAGAATGAGTGAAGGTAAGAACTTGAGTCTTTCCTATGTCGAATGAATAATTCATCAGTTTTGAGCTATGCAGGAGGTGTTATGGGTTTAGATGGGGGAGAAGGAAAGAAAGTCTCTGCTTATGTATATGGAAAGAATTCTGTAACATTTGGGGGGTTGAAAACTGGTATACAGCACTGTAAGGAACAGTAATGAAAGTATTTTAGAGAGTATATTTAGCTCATACAAGTTTGACTTGAAGCCATTATAGTTTATAGTTTTATATGGTACTTTATACACTTATTTCCTACTAACTGAAAAAGCAGCTCTCCCTTCCTCAAAAACAAAAGCAAAAGCAAAATCAAACACAAAAAAGCCATCAGCCAAAATTCAAACCCAAATCACACCAAACCTAAACATTTAAGAACTTTAGAGAAATAATTGACTGAGTTTTCCTATGTACACTGAAGTCAGCTCTAAAAGTCTGTTGGTATTTTACTTATTTGACTAACTGACTAAAGGATATGGGATCATTCACAAATGCTCCTACTAAACAGAAGAAAAGCAGAAACTTACTGAAAAATATTAGAAAAATTTCTTGCTTCCATTTTTTTTTAAGAATGTGTTAATCTCTTCCTCTCACTTTTTCCACCTACTCAAAGCTGGAGGTTGTAAACTGTGGTTTAGCCCCAACCTCTAAAATAGCATCTGGGAATGAATAAACTAAAGCAGTCCATCTCTTGCTACTGAGACTGGCAAGGGCATATTTGAAAAAAGCAAACAGGAGAAAAACAAGCATCAGACCTGCAACAATCTTGACAGCATACTACAACTCTGATAGGCAGCCTGTGCAGAGGGGAGAGTACAAAGACAGTTACAAATGGCAAGGTGCACATTTATGAATACCAATAAAATTCCCCCTCTGCTCTATCATCTCTTTAAGGTGCTGTTTTTCAAATAACCATTTTAGAAGCAGCTTTATAATTGCTTTCACTTTAAATACCTAAATTAAATATACATATATAAAGTAAGGAACATTTGTCTTGCACCTTTTTCAGAAGCGTGGCACTTTTTAAAGTAGCATTGCTGATTTATAAGCAATGTGACTGATTTTAAGTCGTATCTGTGATTTATAAGTCAGGACTTCATATACTCTGGGTATTAAGATCTATTTTATGAAACCCAGTTTATTTGTTAAAAAAGACTGATTTACTAGGCAGATTTATTAATCATGGCTCAGAAATTTAAACTAAAGTCTTGGTTTAAAGTCTTATATTTATAAATTAGATTCTTAAATCAAATTCCAATTTATACATAATGGGATTGGTTCTAGAGATGTGTAAATACTAGTATATCCAATCCTACTACTACCTGAAGAAAACAATGATCCTGCTTTCACAATTAATTTGGTTATTCACATTGATGAAAAAATCCTATCGTTAATCAGATGGATACTATTTGGAAAGTACTCCATATCAAGGAGCCAGGCAGAAAGAAATACTGACTTTCAGGCAGGAAATGAATAGCGTAATCTGAAATATTGTAATACTCAGATTTTGAACTCTGCTTTTTCACAGTTTTCAAGCTGCTGAGTCCATGCCCCACTAGGACTGTTATTACCACTCCAGCAAGAGTGACGGCTTTCATTTGCCGTCATTTGTCCCTTTCATATTCTGGAAGAAAATACAGAAGTGATATTAAATTCACCCTTCCCAACTTCCACTCCTAATAATTATTCACTTTTTTTCATGAAGTTTTATATGTTCATATTTCTTTCAAGCCCAGAAATGCCAAGCCTCTGGAAGGAAAGACAAACCAAGTGCTTGAAAAATGCAAACAGCAATGACTAAGATGGTGTATATTTGAACATTTTACGTTTTAGTCAAACTCATCTATCCGAAGCAAATTAATAAAATTCTAGAAATATTTTTCTGCCTCGTTATGCATACCCATGGCTTGAAGTGTCAGGTTTAGATAAGCTGAAAGCAATATGGCTGAAAGGTACATTTTCTAATCAACTCCCTGAATAATCTTTGACTCTAGACATAGCAATATATATATAATCAATATATGAAACCTACCATAACAATTTGTCCAATACATTGGAAGTTGGTCTTATAATTCTTTAGCAGTGCCTTGCTTATCTTAAACTTGACCTGCTACTTCCTGTTAAGTTCCCTAGTTGTGAAGGCACATTGCCCTCAAGTAAAAAAAAATAAAATAATAAAAAAAAATCCATCCTTGAGCTTGACAGAGGAAGTCTTGAGATGTTTCTGTGAGCTTGTTCTCTACACTGTGCATACATAGTTTCTTTCTGAATTTATGGTGACACAGTTCATAAAACATTGTTGGCCTTCTTATATCCATGGGACTAAACAGAAATCTACAGTGTGAAGGCTGTGTGTCATGCATCAAAATTGGAGAAAAAAACTTCTTCAAATACTGAGAATCAGCCTGCTTTTCATTTTGCTTTGTAGACAGACTTGATACACAGAAGGATAAAATGCCTTCTGTTGTGATGCGTCCCTCAGATACTTTGTACCTTGTGCCAAAGAGAAAAACATAAGTAGGTGATGTCCTAGGGACTGATTGACTGGGGATAGTTTGAGTGGCATAGCAGACTCCTCAACCCACTCTCTCTGAAGACACCCTTCAGTGGAGTGTGCTTTCCTTTTGTGTTTGTCCAGATTCTTTCTCCTTTCTCTGCAGAAATCCCGACACATCTGTTCAACAGCCCCACCTCCAGCTGAGAGTAAGGTAGTGATGGATTGCAGAATCCTGTTCCACATTCTGTTAATCTTGGCATTACTTTCCTTTTCATATTTGAAGTACAGTAACTGTGGGTTCCTTTTGTTCCACCATTTTGTTCTCTTGTAGTATAAAACAAAATTGGACTAGTTTGGTTTGACTTGGACCAGCAGTGAGGCCCTTGAATCACACTTTTTAGAGATGAACTGTAAAAGTGTACTGCAGCTTAAGTACGAGGCAATACAGGGGCACAGAGGTGAACATACCCTCTTTAGAAGTTCAGAATTTGAGTGGCAAGTACACACTTGAGACAGGGCAAAATTTAGTCAGACATGTTTTGTGAAACACATTATGAATGCTTTCAGGAGCACTTCCCTCTGACACCTGCAAAATGAAAATGAAATTAATTTGAAAGAAGTATATGGAATTGATTTGGGACAACATGTACTTCAAGTTATTCAGTTTTCCACTGGCAGTAAATAAAAAGTTGTTGTAGAAGAACTGGCTCAAATCTCAGCTTTCTCCATAACTCAGCTGCAAACTCCAGTACAAAAAGAACTCGTACTTCTTCAGCTTTTAAAAATCACCTAATTTCTCCTTTTTTCAAATAAGCTGTTCTTTATTTAAAAGTTTCTTGGAACTGGTGATATTTGGAGATGTGTGGTGACCTCCTGAGTCATTGTGAAGAGGTAGAACATTTTGCCTGACTGATGCAGACTTCTGAACATATTAGCAGTCTAACAGTCCTCTCACAGTGGTAAGATTTCTATTGGCATTCTGAAAATGGAGAAAGGAAGTGAAGAAAGAAAGGCTGAATGAGAGTGAAGAGTGAATTAATAAATTAAAATGGAGAATAGCAAAGGAGAACATAATAGGATCTTTTCTCTGTGTACATAAATGGGGAATTATTCCTTGGCTACCTCAAGGAATGTAAGGTCGAAGGGGTAAGAGCTATTTTGTAATAAAAACAATAGATATAGAGGATCTATGAAAAGAATAAAATTACCCCACCTCTACTCTACAAGTTAGGCAAATATTGCAGTTTATAGATTAAATTGTGGTTTAGTCATACATATCTCTACAAGTGCAGCAGTCACTAAGCTTTAGTAGTTAATTACTGGGATTAGTTTAACTGTAGTAGTTATGAGAAAGCATAAAACACCTTTCTGCAGTCACAAGGTATACAGATCATGCCATGCTGTTCATTAAGGAGGGCGTGTTCTCTATTCTTTTGGGGCTCTAAGAGAATAGGGATGACAGGAGAAGAGATTACGGAGAGACCTGCTATCAAGAAGGAAAGTTCCAAGTTCCTAATGGAGGTAACTCTTTTCTTCCCTGAATGTACTTACCCAGTCACTTTTCCCCATGTATTGACACACAAGGAGGTCACTCTTGGAAAGACCTCAGGTTCCAGATGTACATAAAACCAGTAATACTGAAGACAGCAAGACTGTGGTACAGACTTCTGCTTTTTCGTCTCTGAAACCCTTAACTTCATCACTGTTTTGGTTGAAAGAAGCAATGAGTTTGAGCTATCAGTTGCCATGTCATCACTATAAACTTTCTATATACTGTGGTGAGACACAGTTCAATATCTGAAGCAGAGAGAGACTTTGTTGGATTTATCACTAAGGAAAAAGACAAGACAAAATAAATATTAAAAGCAACACATAAAAGAGACAACTAGTGAGTGTGATGTAAATACCTGGTAAGAGTAATGAGGTAAATCCCCGACGAGCAAAATATAAGGAAACAAAAATGAAGAGAAATTCTAGTGGAAGCACATATTAACAGAAGGAAGATACAAGTGCATAAGGTAAGTATTGGGGAGAAGAAGGCAGAAGAAGGCAAAATAACAAAGAAAGTAGTGAGGGAATAGGAAAATAATAAAGTGCAGGTACACCAACTGGATATAATATATCACTAAAGTAAGGCAAATATTACTCTAATAGAAAGGGAAAATTATGACAACTGCTTGGAATAAAGGAGGGACTTGAAATAAGACATGTATATTGCAAATGTGGCCAGCAGACTACTCTATGAGGCTTAATGCAGGCAGAGTGAAAACAAAAGCAGAGACATATTTTGGATAAGTGAAGCTGTGAGAGGTTTGACTGATTGACATTTGATTATACAAGTGAGAGAATATCCAAACTAGAATGAAAGAAATGTTTCAGGAGCAGCTTGAGCTTTCCCCAAGTTAGCTCAATGTTTTTCAAGCTGTGATACAGTGTGAACATAACAAAAAAGAGATTTGCTTATTTGTAAGATTAAGAAGGAAGTAAAACAAAGCATGTGTGATCTGAAGTGTTTCACTGAAATACTGTTCTCTATGCTGAGTGTGACTCCTGCACAGGACACATAAATACTTATCCTGCTGTTGCAGTGGGTTATTTATTTTATCTTAGTGTCCAAAGGGAACCGTAAGGTCAGAGCTCTTATTGCTCCACAGGCTATTTAAAGACTTCTGAATGTGTGGGTGGTGAGAAGGGTCCCAAAAGCACTAGAAGACTGGCTGGGCATTCACACCAGCTGTAAAGGAGCTTAATAAACCAGAAAAAGTGTATAACTGCAGTAAGAATACATATTATGCAAGATAGCAGTTGTACAGTTTAATGGTGCCAGGATTCCTAAAACCCATGCTCTGTTTTGGTCTGTTTTAGGGGACTTTTAAGTCCCTTGATATTTCTAGGAATGTAACAAAAGGAAATGGCCACAGGTGATCAATTCTGGGCAATCATGGTAGTTGTACCAGAGCTCTTGGAGCAAACCCAGCTGAGCCAGATCATTTTTGGTGGGAGAAGAAGCCAAGACAAAGATCTTTCCTGGAGTCAAATGACTTGCTCAAAACATATGCAGTTTTTCTCCTAGCAAGGATTAATCTTTGTCCAAACCTTCCAGGAGAAAGTCAGTTTTAAAGTAACAAAAGGGAAGGATATAATCCTTCAAAGTATGAGAGCTCGCAGGAATGGCTTTCACAATTAGAGGCTTCTGGTGACAGAGGAGGATAAGGAAAAGATCAAAGCATGAGTTAATGCTTCCTCCCCTATCTCCCTTATGAGCTACCAAATACAATTGTACAGCAAGCTGTCTGCCAATTGTGCTTGCAACCAATAAATTCAATAAAATTGTCTGGTTCACTAATTTTTTGTGTCTTATTTGTCTTAATCCCATGGATAATGAATTTAAACTTGTTCTATGCTGTCAGCACATAAGAGTGTGGAAAGTAATGCGGAATAAGTGCTGGGGACAGAGCTGGCTCTGAGAAAAACCTTAAGAGATCTCAAAGCTGCTTTGGTTTTGTTTAGGCATATTTTCATGACCTGACTGCTTCCCAGTTTCAATCTGTTTTTCATTTAAAAGGTCTTAAAAAACACTCAAAGACCTGTTTGCCTTTCTCAATATATGTTGCTTCATGTCATTGCTGCTCAGACAGCTGAGACCCAGCCTTCAGGCCAAAAGCTGCAGAAGCTGGGCTTCATTGCTGGTCCTGGCCGCCCTCATCACACATAGGAAGAGCAGATCCAAGCCAGCTTTGATCGAGGGTGAGTCAGGACCTAGACAGAGTGAGCAAAAAAAATACTATCACTTGTTTTCTTTACATGTGTGTGTCATTATGTGCAACTTGCTCCTAGTCATCTTTTGTATCAAAATGGTATTAAGCTAAGACAAAGATCTCCCTTCCTCCCTTTTGTGAAAATATTTCAAAATCCTAGCAGTCGAAGCACTTACATAAAATGCAAAATTGGGTACATTTAAGTATCTTATTTCTCTGGTTTGCAGCAAGGTCTTGAGTCCCATCTCATTCATTCATTAATGTAGTAACTATGGGGAAATCTTCATTTCCCACCCACCTGCCTGTAAGGTGTGTACCCTGCACAGGTACTCAGGATGAACAGCCTGTGGTGCTTTTTCTTCCTCAGCTTAGGTATGCACACCTGTGAACACAAGTCCACCTATCATCTCTGTATTAATACCTCAATACATATATATTGCTCAAGTCCCGTGCATCTCACTGGAATCATCTTACTGAATTTTAGTTATCTGCAAAGTACAAGTGTATATCTTGGTGCATAACTTCAGACTTTAATAACCAAATAGACATTTCTAGGGTTTAATTTATCTCTCTTTTGATATCTGTCTACACTATGAATCTATACTGCCTAGCTCAGATTTTGACAGACATATGGGTTTATGTTTCCTATTCCTTTTATCCAAACTAAACCAACTCAGCTTACCTCTTCTGCTGTATATCTCCAGTCATGAGCCTGCACCCAGTGACTCATTTTTGCACTGTGGCAAAATGAAGCTCTGAATAACTCCAGTCCTTTTCTCTTTTTTTTTTTTTTTCCTTTTTCTTTTTTTTCCTTGGGTGCACATCATATTTTATATGTCAAAACTGGATGCAGTCAAACCCATAACCTGGTATCGCTCTTAAATTATCCCACTTTTGGGGTATCCACATGGAGGCAAGGTCTAGGTCTTAGCAACTAAACCTAGCAGGTGGTTTGGGAAGACACTGTATAGTCATCTGGTTTTCATTGCTAATGTGATGTCGCATAGTCAAATAAATTATTCCTGGTGATAATTTGCTTTTTTACTGTTGATTTTTCATACAGGGGAAATGTCTTTTGATATAAACCTATGTAATTGAAAATCCAGTTGGGCTAGTACTCAGGCAAGATATTATATTTTTAATGTCCTAAGGGAAAAAAAAAACGTGAAAAAAAGCAAAAGACATAAAAGTGGAAGAAAAAACATTTTAGCTGTGCAACAGCACAGGAATTGAATGAAGACCATAAGAACTAAATGAGAATCACTATCAAGAGTTTTCTATTGACTACACTTATTGGTATGATATCTTGGTGACTTTCACTTCTCATGGATTTCCTTCTTTAAATCTTTTATGTGCAGTATACTACAACAGAAATTAAATTGTGTTTTGTCATGAAATAAAAATAACAATCATGTATGTTGCTCTTGTTCACACTGGAAGGAGCACCAACAAAAGATTAAGCTCAAACCCCATGATTTCCCCTTCCCTTCCCCTTCTCTTTTCCCTTCCCCCTCCCCTTTCCCTTCCCTTTTGTCTCTCCACCCCAACCTGTGTTTCATCCTCTCTTCCAGACATCTATTCCTGGATGACATCTTGGCAGCAAGCTAGACTTAATGCATACAATGAAACTCAGCTGTTTGCTTTTCCTTTCAAGCCATTCTTCCCATTTCCCATCAATGTTGACAACCCCATCCTCCTTGTCACTCAGTCTCAAAACCTGGGATACATCTTCAGCTTGTTCCTCTTCCACAGTTCACAGATTATAACCCTTTCTTAATCCATTCACTTTTCTTGTATAACATTTCTGGTTCTTGGCCTTTTCTTTTTTGCTGACTCCCTGAGCCCTCGCTCTTGCCATAACTACTGCAGCATCTTCTGTTCTGCCACCCCTGACATCCTCATGGCCCTTCTCCAGACTGTAAAAAGCAGAGCTGCTGGGATTGTCCTCCTTGCTTATCACTCCCTCCATTGTCTCCTCTTCAATCTTTTAATCATTGTACTGGTTCCCTGTGTTTCAGAGCAGTAATTGACACTTCTCCTTAACATCCTTCACAACTCTGACCCTTTCTATTTTTTCTTTCTTTTATCCTCCATCCATCTATAATGCTGGCCTTATAAAAACACTTATCTAACTCTTTAGATATTCTAGTCCTTCTGCTTACACTGCCTTCAGGCAAAACACTTTTTCCAAATTTGGCTACAGCCATTCCACACTTCTTGTTTCACACTCCTTTTCAATGATTACTTTTTGTTTTAATGTCCATAATGTGCCAGTGGAAAAATGGTGGCTTGGATGAACAGTATTTCGGGATAGTTGATGTTAAAATGAACCGGTATTAGGATGATATGAGACCACTAAAACAAGACTAGATTTTACTGTTGATAGTGATTATTACGATGAATATTATTTGCTCTTTATTTAATCTGGACCCAGAATTTTTGCTGTGTATGTGTCTGCAGAGCCTTATAACACAGGATCTCAAGTCAATAAGATCTCTTGGTATTGCCACACTATTGTGGTTTTTCCAGAAACTACTCTTTGACAGTTCTTTACAACAAAGTGTAATACAGGTAAACACACAAAGAAGTGGGAAGGACTCACACTGGAGAAATTTGTGGAAGTCTGTCTCCCATGGGAGGGACCCCACGGTGGAGCTGGGGAAGAGTCCTCGCCCAGAGGAGGAAGGAGCAGCAGAGACAACATGTGATGAACTGACCCCCAACCCCCATTCCC
>JANZLQ010000008.1:25203308-25226849 GCA_026212715.1 Elanus axillaris
TTATCATTATAATTACTTTCTTCTTTTCTGTACTATTAAACCGTTCTTATCTCAACCCATGAGTTTTACTTTTTTTTCCCCCGATTTTCTCCCCCATCCCATTTGGGGGGTGGGGGAAGGGGTGAGCGGCTGCGTGGTGTTAGTTGCTCGCTGGTGTTAAAGCACGACATGACACCAGCCATGGAGCCATGTATTAAGAGACTAGCTGCATCCATCTCTCCTGATGTTGCTGCCTGCAAATGGAAGGAGAGACATAAAACTATGCTCCAGATTCCCTTACGAACTGTCACAAGGCCCTGAAGTCTCTTTTGATTGCCCCTGGAATATGTGTTGCAGCTTTATTGCCAGCCACATGGAAGACCAGTAATGGATAATAGTCTGAGGGCCATAGCAGGCTAGGAAGTTTCCTAGTGATATCCTTAACCTGGGCACTAGGGAGGCAGCAGACTTTCCTAAGAGGAGGGTCTGACCAAAATATTGGATCCTCTGTTCCCCTTAGAAGGAAGTCACCTACAAGTATGATCTGGCTTTTCTTCCTCATGAAGGTGGTCACGATATGGGGAGTAGGCTTTTCTGACCCTGGCAACACCTCTGGTATAGAAGGACCATTACCCATATCATCAATTGATTGGCCTTCCACATTCAGATCTTTATACCTGTTATACAGAGGCACCTGGGAAGACAAGGTGGGCAAGGAGGGGGTTCGCCTGCTGCCCCCAGCGTGGACTTGTCTCCATTCACTCCTTTCCTTTAAGCTACTGCCTTCAGCCTGGCACAGGGAGCATACAGGATCCCCTTGATTTTTTTTTTTTCCTGGTGGCTGTTCCTGTTTCTGTCTCAGGGAGGGCTGAGCATAGTTCCATCTGTCTCTCTCTTTCTCAGATTCCCTGATGCTCCTTAACTTTTCTACTTCCTCTTGTAGCTCTGCCACCAGGCTGAGAAGATCGTCCACCTGGTCACGCTTCACACCGCTGTTATCACTACTGTTATCCATTTCCAGTGAAAGGCTCTGGCCAGACCTGGATGGTTGCTTGTTTTCATGGGAGCTCTGTCTGGGTTGCCACATCCATTTTGGTTAGTGCAGAGGACATAATTTTCTGCCTCATGGATATCAGCTAAGCTCCTTCTGAGCAGGTCATGACCACCAGTGGAACTCACCCCTTGAGCTGGTAGGGTGACAATGCCCTTCCTGCATCCTCTCCTGTGCAAACGGCTGTGCCACACCCTGGATGTTTAAATGGATTTTCCCATATTTTAGTTTCTGTCAACTGCCTCTTGTCCTGTCACTGGGTGCCACTGAGAAGAGTCTGGCTCCATCTGTTTTGCTCATTCCTAGCCTCAGGGAGGTCTTATCTGTGTGTATAAATAAGAGCATTCTCTTCAGGCTGAACAGTCCCAGGTCTCTCAGCTTCTTTCCTGTAAGCACCTTCATGGCCCTTTGCTGGGCTGGCTTGATTATGTCCACATCTCTTTTGTACTGCAGACCTTGGCAATGGACCCAGCATTCCAGCTCTGATGAGAAGGGAAGGATCACCTTACCTGACCTGCTGGCAACAACATTTCTAATGCAGCCTAGGTTGTTCCGAGCCTTCTTTGCTTCAAGTGCATACTGTTGGGTCATGGTCAGCTTGTTGCATTCCAGGATCCCCAGGGCTTTCTCTACAATACTGATTTTCAGCCAGTCAGCCCTAGGGTGTGCTAGTATATGGTGTTACTCCTCCAGCAGTGCAGGACTTCGCATTTCCTGTTGTTGAAATTCATGAGGTTCTTGTTATCCCCTTTCATCAACCTGTTGAGGTCTTTCTGAAAGGCAGCATAAGTCTGGTGTATCAACCACTCCTCTGAATTGTATATGCTCTGCAAACTTGCTGAGGGTGAATTTGGTCTCATTATCCATGTCATTAATGAAGAAGTTATAGCAGTGATGACCCCAGTATTGACTCATGGGGTACACCACAGGTGACTAGCCTCCAGCTGGACTTCTACCCACTAATCACAACCCTTTCTGTTGTCTCTCATCTTCTACTACCTTCCACCCTTATGAAGTCCTTCTGTCATAAGTTCAAAGTTTGGAGCACAATAGGGCATCAACTGTTAACAGGACTCCAGATGAAGACCTAAATGTCACCATTATCAAAATCATTATTAGTGGTAACATGATCACATTTAATAATGATGTTCTATTTAAAATACATGGCTAAAAGGGCAGTAAATTTTCTATAGAAACATAAAATGCAAGGTGCCTTTTGGAAAAAGCATAGTAATATCTTTTAGAGTGATCCATCCCTGCCAGAGACCACTGGGGATTATATAAGCTAATCACAGCATGTCACCAAGTTTCAGCGTCCTTATCAGTGATTTCAGGAAATCATACTTACTTTTTACTTGTTAGGCACAGATCTCACAAGAAATCATTCATTAGTAACTATAAAGTGATTTAACATTCACGAAGTAAAATCATCAAGTGATTAAGAAAAAAAATACTTGGATATGAGTGCAGTCAAACAGTGCATGATATAGAGGCAGCTGTTCCCTTGTTTTGCAAAACCTTAAATTCTGCCAAGTGGTTTAAAACTCCATTTACAAAATGCAGTTCTCACACTGTCTCATTTCTATCCAGTGCTGCTTTATGTGCTTGTTTGGCTGACTTGGGAGGACAGCAGGGCAATGTCACTGCAGAACCTCTCGGTGTTTTTGTCTGGTAGAAAACAATTGTAAGTGGCACTGTGTCAGATGAAGACAGAAGCCAAAGGGAATGGAGTTTTCCCTGTCTTTAGAGGGATGCTGTACTCTGAATAAGATTAGGACAATGACTTCAATATAACAGCAATTGACATGTGGAAGTGTAAAAAAGTTATGGATGGTACTGTAGTGAAGTGAGAACCCTCAGAAGCCAGATGTCAAAGTGGAAAGATCAGCATTCACAGCTGCATAGCTCTCTGATCTTTGCAAATTAGTAATTTACTAATATAGGTCAGACTTGTAAAAAGGCAGAGTTTTCTCCTTCCTTCTGGATCAATCTGGTAGAAAGAACAGTTTAAGTGTAATGCTATTCTGTTTGTTAAGCCATGTATTATTTATCAGTAATAAATTAGGAATTTTAAACTCAGCTACATTTACAACTCTTCAGTACCAGTCACACTTAACATATGTATCTCGAGAAAATTATATTTATAAAATCAGTTTTAATAATGTTGCTGCAGGAGTAAGGACAGGGTGTAACAACAGAAATGAATTAAAAATGCTCATGCATTATTAATACTGAATATATAATGCCTATCAAGGAAGGAACTGCAATAGCTTAAGAAGATACTATTCTATGGATATTGATGTGTCAATAACTCTCAAGTGATTGGTATATTCATTCATACCTCATTAAAGATTTACTGGTGTTTAATTCCAAGCAAACTCAGATATGAGACATATCTGGAAAAAGAGGCAAACTTTTAATAATATCTCCTCATTTGTTTATTTTTTAATATAATCTATCCAGTAATACTTTTGTAGCAAAGTGTTCGTCGCTCAGTCTGAAATGTTGTTCATAGTTTATTAAAGATTTATTGCTGTTTTATCCCAGAGGAACTCTTGCATGATATGCATTACAGAATTGTAAAGAGTGCAAAGTAACAACAAAGAATAACCCTATTCATTAATATGCTATTATGTGATTTTAAAGTATGACACTAACTTTGGGACATGGCATTTATACAGTGAAAATGGGATAAATGCTTTTCAGATTTTATTAAGTTTCTGGGGAATTTCATTGCTGAGTGTTGTTGAGCCTGGCAATACTGACTGAAGATCCACTATGCCCATTTATTTTGGAGAGAGTACCAAACCAGCAGGGTGGTGAATGGCATACAAGAAAATCTGGTTTGTTTGTAGTACTCTAACCTAACTGTGTGGATGACTTTCAAAGGAAAATTGGCAGTATGCAGGAGAAGAAAGGGTAAAAGCAGGAGAGAGATCTAAGTTAATTCCTGTTGTGAAAATTTGAGAATGCTGAACTGCAGCTGAAAGACTGAAAGATACAAGATTCTGATAAAATCCACTAATGGAAATGGAGATACCCAAAACTGCATTTTGTGTCATGGGTTTTCAGGATGTAGTAGTGTGACACAAAGCTTTTTATGGATTCTGAAATGAAAGGCTATGTTTGGTACAGCTGTGAAATGAGAGGCTCTCATACTGAAATATGTTTTTCATAGTTTATCATATATAACAGGTAGTTTTGTAAATCTGTTCAAAGTGAGTATAAAATGCTGACATTCTGCTGTAGTTATATTTTAAATCCATTTTTCATTCAGTTCTTCAAGACAAAAATGTCTGCACCAGGTGTAAGTCAGTAAAAAGTCAGACTCCTAGTGTTTCACTGCATATTTCATTAAATATGTCAGATAAAGTTCTTTCCTGCTCTCAGCTGCCTTATTTGAATGTCTACCTACACAGAAGGGTATGCAGGATTTCTGTATGTGTAAGATCCAAAGGAAGAATTAATATATCCCTAGATACCTTTGTGACTGTGAGAAAACTTAGTGTCCTTCAACGACAACAAATAATGTTTGCCCTTCAATTTCTTTTTGTAACCCATTTTAGCTGTGAACCTTTGTAGGTTTATGCAGATGTAATGCTTCTTCTCAGCTATCATGTATTAATTTCCAAAACACTTAGCAATTCAGTCTTCTAGCAGATCTCTGTATATTCTGAAGACTCAAGCTTAAAAAAAAAAAAAAGCGAAGAATTCTAAGCATCAAAAGTTAAGACTGAAAAAAGCAATTTTACACAGTTTAGCAGTCTATAAAAATACGAGTAAGCAGATATCGTAAATCACTAATAGAATACTGAAACTTTTCAGAGCATAATGTAACTAGGCTAAAAAGTACTGCAGATATAACTTCCAGCAAATCTTTCAAAACAACCTCAATTAATCTTAATTTTTACTGTAACATTTATCAGAATTAACACACGAAAGATTATATATGTGAGCTATTTATATGATAATGAAATTGTATAAAATCTGCACTATGCACGAATCAAGCATTTATATTTGCTTCCTTTCTTGCTGTGTTTATTTTACAATATTGTAATTTATTTTCATATGCCATATTTATGAATTAGGAAAAGCAATCTATAGAAGTTTTTATCCATAAAAGGGACCATACCATTAAGACTTTTATAGTTCCCAGTGTAAGCACACATCAGCTGTGTCAGTTTAGGTAAGTAACAATCTACTTTTTTTCATCTGTAAAATGGGGGGTTTACTTCCATCCCTGTCTATTGCATCCAAGAGACATTATGAGGATAAAATATTTGTAACGGCTTTATAGCTTTCAGATATTATGCTAATGATTATATATATTATAAGATTAGAAGGTAAAGCACTATTTCACGTATCTTATTTTTTGCTTTAAAATGTTATGTATCCTAAGTGAAAACTTCTCTATTTTAAGAGCATTTATGCATTTTTCTATTGGAGAAAGTCATTAGCACTCAGGGTTTTTTTCACTCATAAGCAGGGGCATCAGCTATATGCAAACAGTATAACAAATTGTGTTGATAAGGATATTAACATAATTTGGGGAAAGCTGAGATATTTGTAGTTAGTTTGATTGCCTTACCAGTTCCTGGGGAAGTTGTGAAATAGGTCCATGAATGAAAATAAAACAAGACATGTCCAGAACAAACTCCATATTCATTACTTGGGCAGTTGGTAAACCCTGCTGGTGAGAAATTACATAATCAGAAACAACTTCATTAGTGCTGCTAATTTTAATATTATCATTCTGTTGCTATTTTCTTCATGAGAAAAAAACTTAACAGACTGAAAACTTCATTTTCTTGGATTGTGCCAGTCATCAGACAAATAGTCACTAAAAAGACTTTTTCTCCTTTGCTGCTGCTACACTTGCATGTGAGAATGTAGTATTTGTCCCTCTTTCCCTCTTTCTTTTGCTGCTACATTTCTCATACCCTGCTTGCAAAGATATGGTGAAACGGGTAATGAAGGAAATGATGTACAGAAGCAGACTAACAATCAGACCTTTTTGACTTTTTACTGGCTAGCAAAGAATGACCTCCATGCAGTCCCAGAAGTGAGACTTTTGTTGGCTGATCAGACAGCATCATACTAACACCAATTTGGAGTACATTTACAGTTGCAAAGAATTTAGTGAGAGCTCTTTTTTTTCTCTCATACAGAAGTACGCAGTATTTGCCTTAGTTGCTCTCTTAACAAAACGCTTTCTTTTCCCTATGTGCTCCTCTCCAAATTCCCAGATAGCTATGGCAATGTCAAAAGCAGTTTCTAAGATATTGCTTCACAGATAGCAGAATGAACAGAGTGGAAATATTTACATACAGAGTCACTGTGTGGCCCTTCCTCCCTGTATCCAGATGCCTCTGTGTACAATTCCATTGTAAAAAATACTAGTGAATTAAGTTGACCATGGCTGAGTAAGTTGTATCAACATTACCTGCAAAACTGTTGCTACATAAATGCATTTGATCCAAGCAATCCATATCATTGAAGTTATGAGGGCACTCTTGTCAAGTGCTGGTAAAATCCCAGAACCACTGAAGTAAATAAAAAAGTTTTCATGGAATTAAATGGGTGCAAATAAATAGTTCATTTTTAATAATCATATTTATTTAGTCTTGGAATAAAGTACCAGGAGTAGTGGAAATTCTCTATTTTTGAAGTCTCTGAAACACACAGTAAGTTAAATGCCTATTAAACTGAGAATGTTACCTGTTTCTTCAAGAATAGTATATTTAGTGGCATTAGATTTTTTTCTCCTGATTTCTAATTCATTTTTTTTTATCTAACAAGATAGGCTGGTGCAGGGGCATTGTGCTAGAAAGGAGACTTCTTTTGCAATAAAATAATAACTGGTTTCTAATTATTACTAAAGTGATTTGAAAATGCTAATACATCAGACTAAATAGATAATGTTTTGCTTTCTTGGGGCAGGTTGCAATTCAGCACTCTGTTCTTCATGTTGGTAACAGAGTTTTCTTTGCAGATCATGCAATACATGCCTAAGATCTTTTGCACTATTAAAAATACTATTAGCAGAACTATTCTCTACATTCTTTTGGCTTCACAGCCAAAAGACACTTACTGACAAAAAAAATAAAATCCTAATATAAGGAAGATGATTTATTTTGGGGCACTGGCAGATAAACTGTCTTATGACTATTGGATCACTATTGGACCACTCAGTACAAAGCTTATTCTTAGTGCTCCAACAAAGTTCTTGTTTTTATTAATAATGCACATTATTACTTACTTGACAAAATTTACTTTGCTCCTAGCTGACAATATAAAATTTAGAGAGCACATATCTTTTACTTCAGATACTTAAGATACTTACTACCTTAATATTTTAAGCTTTAGAATCCTTCTCACACAACTTTTAATGGAGGAAAAGTATTACATATACTAATTACATATAATAACATTCAAAAATATAGATGAAAGTTTCAAAGTATTTGTAGTGTGATAAGTCCTTTACTTCTCTCTCCCAACCTCCAATATTTTATGTTTGTTAAGACCATGTGATATGGACAGGTATTTTGTAGGTTTATCTTGGTCTAGATTTTTACAGCTACATGAATATCTTAAACCAGAATAGAGATAAGCATAATATTCATACTTCAGGCAGTGTCCTGGTATTGAAGTGACTGAATAATCTGAAATGCCCAAATTTAAGAATGTAAATCCTCCTTTTTCTCTTCACCAGCACTTGACAATGGAGTGTCTTCAGAACTTAAATTATAAACAAAATATAATAAAATCATATTATCATATTTTATATATATTCTGTTTCAGTTTTTAATCAATTTTTGTAATATTTATATGAAACTCATGTACAAAGATAGACGAAATTGTAAAAATGTGTAATTTGATGTCTCAGCAAGAGATTAGCAAAGTCATAGTCATCATTATGTTTCAGGCATTCTCATTCTAATGCACATATGTTTACAAAATATGCATAGCTTATTCTATAACCATGCTAAATTGAAGGCCTCTGACTTGAAGATAACTTGCTGAATTCACTGCATCATAAAGACCATTTTCATACCCATGTCTTCTATGGAGATGATTCTGAAAGTACTTTAATTTCCTCTCTTCCCTTCTAAGACACTATGGACAGATTGTTTCTAAGTACCAGTTTTCATCCACTAAATTTAATGACATTATTCCAGTTTTATATTGGTGTCGGGCTTCAGCCTGATTTTGTTGTTGTTTTTTGTTAATGTATTGACTTGTTTCTTGGTCCCTGACATGTTTAATCACAGGTCAATTCTACCAGAATCTCATGGTAAGAATAAAGAAAATACTTCTCTCCAGATTTTGCAAATTCAGGGTCTGACATTATGGAAGTATTCCTTTTTAATTAAATGGAGCTGCACCTAATGTGAAAGCTTTGTAGACTGCAAGCTTAGAATTGTACAGAATTAAACAAGCACAAATGAAAATGGTCTTATGCTACTAATATAATAACTGGACTATCAGCTTTAGTGTATTGAATTTTGGTTCAAATGATTTCATTGCTTTTTGTTGATATGAAGAAATAGTGAATGGTGTTCCTGGGAGACTGAAAATCTGAATATTTATGAATATGGGATCAATGATTAAGATAAAAGCATCTCTTTGCTGATCACAGACTGCTCTCTTTGGGTAAAATAATAAAACAAAATAATGTTGCAACATAAAAAAGTCAGAGCTTGCTGAAGGTCAGCAAATGTGCTGCAGGCATTGAATTTGATAGTCACATCTGTCCACAGGCCAGAGCGCTTCCAAACAGAATTAAAAAAGGCAGATACTATACCATGGGGCATATGTATAATAATACCACATACATTCATTAATATTAAATAATGTTTTCTTAGTTCTTTAAGAGTGAAATATTAACAAATTTGATGTGGTGCTTGCATGATAACTTAATATTCTTGGGACTCCAGGAGCAAATATTTGAATTTTGTTCAGAAAAAATATTCTGAAATTGCAGGTTAAATCTGGCTCACTCGCCTCTGCACTCCTGAAAAGAAGAAGCTGTTCTGGTTTTGTCCTGATATTTTCATAGGACAAGTAACCACGGGTGGGCTGTTGTAAGTATTTTGTTTTTAAATTTTCACTCCCAAACCATTTTAGTGAATAATGAATACACAGAGCTGTACCAAAGTGGGTATCACTGATGACTTCTTACTGGTGAGAAGAGTCTTGCAAAAAAACTTGCCTAAAATAATGTATTTTAAAGAGCTGCATTCTGGACCCCATTTTATTTTGCTTTTAGAATTATGTATGGAAAACTCTGTGGGGTTCATGATTATTTCTACTGACTTCAGTTTGGCTCACTTCTAAGCACACAGTATCATCCACTTTTCTCCTTTCTTTTCTTTTTATCTGGTCCTGCTCATTCTATACACTTTGTAAGATCCCTTTGCTCTCTCCTTCAGTTTTCCCTCATTGTTATTACTGCATTAGTTACTACAAAATTGTTTAAGAGTTTAAAGCTATCTATGAAACTTCAAGTTGTACATGCGAAAAACTGTCCTTAGATGATTTTCCCACATCTTCTGCCTCCAGAATAGATGGATGCACACCAGTGAGCAGCTGTGCTGCATTCTGTTGATCCTCACAGTTTCTGCACGCTATTTGAGAACCTGTCCTGAATTATTAATTATCCTGTGGAGAATTACAGTACCTGCCAATATCATAACCAAGTATGCCTCAGATAATGATGCAAGTATTTTCATAGTATCCCTGTAAAATATTTGCCTGTATTACCCCATCTTACAAATGGGTAGTTGAAGCAGAGAAAGACCAAAAGTTTCTAATCTGGTGTGCCTTATTTGATATGCTGACAACACACTTTTTTAGAATATTTACTATGGTACAGCTTGTCATGTGTTCAAGGTACAGCAGTTGTGGACTTAGGTTGTTGTTACATGAGCTCAGCAATTTTGCAAATCGTCCCCTGCCAGTTCCACTGGTAGTATGTGAACTGTGAGGCAATGTATTGTTTTTTTGCTATGTAGTTGCTTGATTTGGTCCTCATGGAAGAAGGGTAGACATAACAATAGGAAAAAAAATACTAACATGAACAAACAGCATCATTTAAAAGCTTTCTGAACAAATGTTTTCTCTCCTTTCCATTCTCCCTGTTGCACTGATGGATTTTTTTTTTAATAAAAAAGCAAAATATTCCATTATAAGCCATTAGAACTATTTTATAAATACACTGTGAAAACAGTTGATATTCTACGTGCATCAGCCATAAATGCATACCCAACCAGCCAGAAATATGGCAACACTAAATAAGAAAAGTGATAAATAGCTAAGAAGTTCTTAATCATAACTTCTCTGTAGCTCTTCTTTAAGTCTCCTTTCTTTACTAATGGTATTAGAGCTGCAGCTGTCAAACCAGGCACATTATTATTTTTGCCTCTCTTTTTAAAAATTTATTCTTCACTAAAGGCTGTGGATGTTATCTACCTTGACTTCAGCAAAGCCTTTGAAGCTGTCTCTCATGGCATACTCCTTGAGAAGTTGGCATCTCATGGCTTAGACAAATGTACTCTACACGGGGTGAAAAAACTGGCTGGATGGAAGAGCCCAGAGGGTTGTGGTGAATGGAGTTAAAGCCAGTTGGTGGCTGGTCATAAGTGGTGTTCCTCAGGGCTCAGTGTTGGGGCCGGTTTTGTTTAATATATTTATTGATGATCTAGATGAGGGGATTGAGTGCACCCTCAGCAAGTTTTCAGATGACACCAAGCTGGGAGGCAGGGTCGATCTGCTTGAGGGTAGGAAGGCTCTGCAGAGAGATCTGGGCAGGCTAGATCCATGGGCTGAGGCCAATTGTATGAAGTTCAATAAGGCCAAGTGCCAGATCCTGCACTTGGGTCACAGCAACTCCATGCAGCACTACAGGCTTGGGGAAGAGTGGCTGGAAAGTGCCTGGCAGAGAAAGACCTGGGGGCGCTGGTTGACAGCCAGCTGAATATGAGCCAGCAGTGTGCCCAGGTGGCCAAGAAGGCCAATGGCATCCTGGCCTGTATCAGAAATTCTGTGGCCAGCAGGAGCAGGGAGGTGATTGTCCCCCTGTACTCGGCACTAGTGAGGCCCCACCTCGAGTATTATGTTCAGTTTTGGGCCCCTCATTACAGGAAAGACACTGAGGTGCTGGAACGTGTCCAGAGAAGGGCAACCAAACTGATGAAGGGTCTAGAGAGCACAAGTCTTACGAGGAGCGTGTGAGGGAACTGGGGCTGTTTAGTCTAGAAAAAAGGAGGCTGACGGGAGACCTTATCACTCTCTACAACCACTTGAAAGGGGGTTGTACTAAGATGGGGTCTGGTGTCTTCTGTCTGGTGGCTAGTGACAGGACGAGAAGTAATGGCCTAAAGTTGTGGCAAGGAAGGTTTAGGTTAGATATTAGGAAAAATTTCTTTACTGAGAGGGTTGTGAGACGTTGGAATAGGTTGCCCAGGGGAGTGGTTGAGTCACCATCCCTGGAGGTATTCAAAAAGCGTGTAGACGAGGCATCCCAAGACATGGTCTAGTGGGCATAAACAATGGTTGGACTCAATGATATCTTAAAGGTCTTTTCCAACCCGAATGATTCTATGATTCTATAATTCTATTAGCTCAGTTATGCCCTGCAAGATAGAACTACACTGTATACCTACTGATATTAATTAGAAAATGCTTACTAATTTGTGCAGTCAAGATTTCATTTCACGTTTTGTTCTTTCCATTCAGAATTCTTCCAATGCCTTTGAGGTTCTCTGTGCTGTTGAACAGACACATGATACCCATCCAGTGGAGGAGGCAGAGTAGGAAAGAGGGTTCAGGGGAGGAGTAGAAAGGGAGGTTCCTTAATTCAGATAGAGTGCACAGTTCTAATAAGAATATTTGCCTGTTCTTCTTTATCTTTTTCTCCCTGTTTAGTTTTCTTGAAGCTGTGACTCATGAAAGTAAATTTTATTTGTGGCTTCATGAAAAAAGTGGCATTAGTATTTTAGTCTTCTTATGATCAAAACTGCAAAAGCAATTGTGCATAATCTCCTAGGTAAGAGAATCAATGTTTTCCAGAGGATAAGCATGACAACTTGCAACTTCAAACACAAATATTTGAGAAGGTGACATAAAAGATACATAAAAAATAAAAGAACTTCCTTTTCCAGGCAAAGAAGGAACTTCTTTGTCAGGAAGAGCTGTGTTTTTAAGAAGGTTATGAAACCTTTACTTATGAAGCCTTTACTCAGAATTTACTCAAAGGGAGTTATCTCTTTTTCACTTGCTAGTTGTGTCTTAGTTTGTCTATAGATTTTCAATTCAGTTTGAGATAGTTTAGAGATTGCACAAAATCCAGGAGCAATATCTAGTCACCACCTTCCTAATATACAGTCAGTATACACATGTCTGTCCAGATGCATATATATGGCTTCTGAGATAATCCATAGGCATGTTCTTTCCTTAGGAGCACCAAATTTCTCAGGGAGATCATCTCTGTTCTCCACTGATTGGTTCAAGGTTCAGGTGAACAGACAAGGCAGTGTATCTCAGGTTTTAGGCTCCACAAAAAAATGTTTAATTGGATGAGGCAGAAATGAGACCTTATCTCCTTGCAGTAATGATTACACCAACTGCTATGTCCCACAGCTCTTTACAGAACCTGTTAAGTGCTGAACACCCAACTTCTTTACCTTTGGGAGGACTTAAATATACAGCAGAACCATTTTGTACTTAATTTTAGCAGGCAGACAAATCAATGGATAGAACAGCCTGGGACAGACTTGCCCAGTTACAGCTTAAGCATCTGGTAGTTTGCATTTGATGTGAAAGGGTCACTTATGCAAAGTGTATGCCACTGAAAACCATATAGTATTCTTCACATGTTCATTTTACAGTTTCATTGCAGTAATTTAGGGAGAGAGAAGGTCATCTGAAAGTCTGCCTTTCTGTGACCTTCATAAACAATACATGAAAAAGTCTTATCAGTCTTGTCTGAGACTTACATGATAAATGAGTAGCTCAAGCATTAATATATTTGTAAAGAGTTTTGTTTTAGTGTTGCCAGTTGATATATACTAAACTACTGTAAAATATAATTTAAGATTTTTTTCATTGGATCTCCTGGAATTTCTTCCCTTTTTTAACCATATGTCAAAAGATCAATACATTTAAATAAAATATTCTGCACATGCTGGCTCTTTCTATTACAGTGAGCAATACATTAAAGTTACTACGAGCTGCTGATCCATCCTGTAGAAGAACAAATACCTCCTTAAGCAATATGATTTTTTTTCTTATTTATGCCCCAAGCAATCTGTTGGTTTGAAAACTATGGAGCTAAGTCAGCAATACTTTTATTTAAATATATGCTTACTTCTATATCTGTTCAACAAGGCCATAATGATATTTAATACTTTAAAGCTGTTTTGCTTTTAGTGTAAGCCCCACTGATTTTAGCAAAAGAGTAATTAAATTAAATGTATCTTAGATCAGCTCCTAAATATCCACAGCAGCTGGAAAATAAGGAAAAAAGGAAACAATTGCAATGACTGGAAAGAATCTTCATTCTAGAAGGCGGCAAAACAGAGATTAGCTCTCCATTACTTTTGTAGGGGTTTTCAGTATTAATTCTACATTTGTTAGAGCCAAGAATGAAGCATGAAAGTAAGAGCAGAAAAGAGGGAGGGAAGGAAATGTAGCATTCTCCATGAAGATGAGTAGAAAAAAATGTGACAGAAGGAGAGAAATTATAGAAGGGCTCATGGAGGACAAGAACACAGTGATTCTGGGGAGGACAGACACACAGCGATTGTGAGGAAAGGGGATTTGCCTGCTGATTTGGAACAGTAAACTCTCATACAGGACTCTTATATGGATAACCAATGTTTCATTCCATTTAGTACAATTTTGTTGATATGAAGGCAATATTGACATCTTGATTGCTTTCCTTTGAGATGTTAATTTATTCCTTTGTATCTATATTCATCTGAAGATTCCTTGCTGTGTGTAATCACCCTGTCATAAGAAAGGTACAAACTCCAAACCCAGCAGCTCAGCATTTTAGCAGAAAATGTTACATACTACACTGATAGAGAACAGCTCAAACTGGACTTATGTAGGCCTGCTGAGAGCCTAAGAGAAGAAGGTTAACAGGTGTGAGTTGATAACTTTATCATAAAACAGAAGCACATATGTAAGAATTATTCCAGAACTAAATATAAACAAGACTATGAAAGCAAATACTTTGTGAATACATAAATTTTTCCTGGATTCATTTACATTTAAAGGTGTTCTGAAGAGGAAATACCCACTCTGCTTTTAACCATGACTCTGCTTTTCTGTTTCATATAGAGGAAAACCAGAACAAAACAAACAAAAAACCCCCAAACCCAACAGTAATTTGTCTAGAAATAAGAATGTTAGTCATGGAGTAAAAAGGAAAGGTATGACTCATGGCACATTTCTTTAGGTTATATTAATAACTGTTTTAGGACCCCTAAACCCTCAGGGTGATGGGAAAGGGATTTAAAAAATCTGTAGATTTTATTTGTAGTAGATATTCATAGGGTGTGCTCACTGATACACAGTCATGTCTTGCACCCATTAAGTAGAGTTTCCTTGGACAAGTTTCCTGCCAGTGTGACCTATTACATTTATCTATGCCATTAACTGTCTGAAAAACACTGATGGTTTTCTATGTAAGAGATATTTATATAGCTGAAGATGGTATTTGGAGACAGAATATTTGCCTGAGGGCAGATCTCATATTAAGATAAACATACAGATAGAGCGAACTACATGGTTTTATTCCCTCAGTCAATAAATGTGTATTTCCATAAAGTCAAGGTCACTGAAACACTGGGCCTATGCCCTAGAAGTCATAGGCAGATTGGAGCTCTGAGGCTGCAGGCTGGTGCCAGTACTGTACAATTATAGAAAAAAGGTGGTGTTAGTCTAGTCAAGTCCTTTGACTCTACCTGGGAGCAATACCGTTCAAAAGTTCTGCAAACCGTTCTATTACTTCAAAGTTATTTCTATTGACTATTGTAGTTAAGCCTAGCTCATGACCTAAAGCATGAGGACTTTCCTTCTCTTTTTTTGCCCCCTTTCAAATGCAGTTGTTTGTATTTATGTATTTTAACACTAGGAGGGACTATTGGGATCATCTAACCTGGAATTTTTCCTAAGCCAAAAGACCTTCAGCTGTCAAGCCATAGTTACTTTGAGTCATATCAAAATGTTTAGAAACACATCTGACTTTGAAATAAGTTAGATGAAGAATAGAGAATCTGCCCTAGCTTTTTACTACAAAACTGCATGATATTTCTCATGTAATTGTTTCTAATTGTCACTGTTTGGTTGTTAACTGATTGTGTGCCTTACTTTGCAAATGAAAGAGCCTTCTATTGTCAGGACTATCTTCTTTTTTAGGCATTTTTAGGTTGTGAACAAGTCATCTCTTATCTTCTCCTAAAAAATCTGAAAAGACCAACCTTCTAGATTCCTACACTGTGATGCAGACCTTCTGTAAATATCACCAAATTGATCTATTGACTTGTAGAATGGTTGAACAGCTTGTGAAAAAAAAAAAAAAAAGTAGCCATCTAATTTGTACACATTTTGCATGTGTACTGCTTGCCAAGCAACACTGTAAGGGGAAAGTGTTTATGACTCTGTCAATAAATAAGCTTGTTTAAACACTGGATTAATTTTAAATAGAAATCTGTGTTTTAACATAAATAGAAAAAAAATATTCCACCAGCCAGATCACTGGTGGTAGAATCTGGTATGTTTTCCCTTACTTCCTTGGTACTAGGGTGATTTACACCACCCAAGGATCTTGCCCATCTGGTTTCCATGTTTGCACAGAATTCTTGAAACCTTAAAACTATCTGCTGTTTAATGATTAACCAAATCAGACACTTACAAATCACATGTGCGTTACTGAATCACTAGACTCTATCCTCACACAACATAAACTGTGCAAACTTCATTTATCATGCAGTGAAAGTACAAGCCCGTGAGTGCTGCTGACAGAATCGTAATATGTTTGAATGCAGCCATTCTCTAATCAAACAGTGGAGGAACCCCGGGGAAAACAAAATAGATTTAACTTTTTCCATTTCAAACTGTTTTTATACACTTGTCTCACAGAATACTGCATGAGAATGGGAGCCCTTCAAATTTATGCTTAATGCAAAGACTATTACAGATGTTTTTAAAAAGCCACAAATGTGATGGTTGTTTATAATATGAAAAAGACCCTTTCTTCTTTTTATGCCTAAATTTCTAATTGACACTTTGCAGTCATGATAAATTAAGATTGCTGAATCCATTCCTGATTCATGGACTTCATGATTTATCTTTTACCTTTTAAACTTAAGGGGAAAAATATCTGTTTTTTTCTGTAGATATTAACCTGATTTAGCCAACTACACAGAAATTAATTTGTTAGGGTCATAAAACCTTGACCATGAACCAAGTATAGGATATTCCCATCTCACTTGCTTTTATGGCAAAGACCTGTAACTTTTAGTACTGTCAGAATACTGTCTGAGAAAAATTAAACCATTATAAATGCATTACATACCTTTTAAACAGATAAGACTTTGAGGATGGGTGCTAAAGCCCATTCATATTGTACATCCTGGCATTAAAACTTTTGATTTAATGATTTTCTTGGGAAGGCACTTAACTGACTTTAATGTTTCTGTAGGTGATTACCTCCCTGCAATTTCTGATAGAAATTTCCTCAAGACATGCTGTTGACTTGGCACTGTGATAACAAAGGCAGGGTTTTTATAAAGCTTTCAGGCAGAACTGCTAATACATAGAGTTACAAAGAGCACCATTCAATGTTGGTGTGCTTCTAATTAGCAAAAAGTCCTCCCAAAAGCCTGTCATTAAACATTGGGCTTTTTTTTCTTTCTTCTTTTCTTGTTAGTGTTCTCTCTCTATCTTGCACGTTTGTATAAATATTCACCATTTTCATAGCTATACTTAAGTATGATCTTAATCTTCTTTTGTTATTAAACTTCCAAACAAACCTTCTAGACCTCTTTTGAGGGAAGGGTGATATCTTGTAGCAGATGGAAGCTGAATCCAGGCCTGAAAGAATTTTAAAGTTTTTTTACAATGAAGAACTAATAGCAATCTGAATGAAATTCATTCATGAAACAATGAGTGAATTGTCACTCCTTCTCTTTGGAGAAGTTATAACCAGAGAGTACTTTTACTTTTCATATTTGATAAAGGAGAAATCATGCTTCTATTGTCAAAATTATGGAAGAGTTGAAATAAAAAAAAAAATCTTGGCTCTCAAAAAGCACCATTCTTCTATTTTCCTTACTTAATACCAAGTTATATTCAAGCTTTGAACAGCCTCCTTTTCAGTGGATCAGGAGTGAATTATATTTGGGAAGCCTACAATATATTCCTGTAGTTAGGCTATGGGTATTGAATATAATAGAAATGGAAATTTCATACTGGAAGACTCAGTGAAGCTCAGTTATCATTGAAGTTCTTATACGGAGAAGGGAAAACATCTGTGGAATAGCAGAAGCATGTGGAAGTTTAATGTCTGACTACAGTGAGCGCTGAAAGGTTAAGGGGTAAAGAAACAATAGTGATGTGATGCAGCAGGAATTCTGAGAGATGTCTAGTGCTTTTGTATTAGCATGCTGTTATCCCACTTCTTGATCTTCATTTTCTCTATAAAGCACACATTTACAGATGACAACATAGCTTAATCTTTAATATGTCACTTAAAAAAGTCTCAACAAGAATAAACTCATAAGACCACATAATATTCTTAAAAGCTGTAGCACGTTTTATCCTCACTTTATATACAGCTTAGGAATTAAAAACCTAGAACTGATTTACAATGCAATGTATATTCACTTAAGAAGTGCAGCTGAGATTTAGAATTATTTCTCATTCATTCCTATATACTTCAGTGTAGTAATTGTTTCTGTCTCTTTTTGTCTATGTCAAGTTTTTTTTATCCTAGCCTGGAGGTTTCTCAGCATGGTTCATATAATACTGATGGCTGGAGATTTTTTGGGTTTCTTTTTTGCCTCTGGATGACTTAATTAATTTTAAAAGCTGCAAAGACCTCCTGGAAGCTAGTTACCCAGGCTGCTAGAAAGTATATTGTTCAGTTAGATTATTATTATTAATAAACACGTATTAATTCATACCACAACCTTGCGGACTGCTGCCACTGTCTATAAGCTGGCAATATTTCATGATGGGTTTGGGATCAGCCAGAACTTCTAAGAACGAGGTGTTGTTGCAATATGAAAGATGTTTTTAAAATGAGAGATGTTTTGAAGAGTCAGAACACATAGAATTATTCAAGTCTGGCCCTTCCTAACATTTTCCAAGAAGATTCAAAAGCAAATACAAAGGCAGGAGGATTTCATCTTATCTTGCTCTGTTGTTCAAGTTTCTGTAAAATTTCTTTAGAAATTACAATTGGGAGTTAACTCAGGCAACTTTAAAATATTGTCGGTTTAACAATAACATCTAATAAATTAGAACAGATTACGTAAAAAAGTAATGAAAGATATGCAGAAATCCTGACATTAAGAAGCTTGTAGATAATAGGAATAATCCAAAACTGCTGAGACAGAAGAGTTAAAATATGACTTGTTTTTATAATTTTTCTTTCAGATTCTGTATCAAGACTAAATCTAGATGCAAATATTATTTGGAAAGTTTTCAAAAGAGAAAAAATCATCCAAAAATGTCTTGCTTTAAAAATATTACTGTCATCTGTTAAAAAAACCCACATTTTCTGTTTGATTTGGTTTCATTTATGCAGAAATTAAATTAATTAATAGAGCATAGTTGGAAATGTTCAGGTTTCTTCCCTGTCAGTTACATTTTATTCTGAATGTTTTTCATTAGAATATCTTACAAGTAAAAAAATAAAATTTAAATAAAAAAAAATTGCAAGATCCAACTCCCTGATTCAATCACAATGAAAAAAAATTAAATTAAGTCACCAGTCTAGGTCTCAGTAAACTGGGATATGGGTTGAATCTTATCTTACCCTGGCTTCTGACTACAATATTAATCAATGCATAGAAAATCATTGTATTCCCTGTATCTTTTATAATTATTTAGAGGGCGCTTCCAGTATGTTAGAATGTGTTAAAAAGAGCAAGAAAAAGAGCTATTCTGCTCTGAGGAATCTGCAAAATGGATTTGACAATGACGGAAAGAGGAAAGTGTGGATGAAATGGAATTCAAGACAATGACTGAGATGATGTTTTATTAGCTATTTTAACCTTGCTTTTCTCACAAATACTGTCTTTCCTGCTTTTTTACTGTTGCTAAATTCAACAGGAAGGAAAAGTCAACAGAGTTCAATGGGTTCTGTAGAAGATTTCTTTTCTGGGGAAAGAGATACCTAAATGGGAACAACTGAGGTCAAGTCCTAACTGTATAGTTATTATGCAGGATGATACAGAGAAGAATGCAGATGGAGAGAATAAAAATGGAATTAACTGAGTTAATTGCCTGAAGCACAAAGAAGTACGAGGAAAAACATATGACAGCATATATGAGGTAGGAAAGAAAAAGACTGTGTAAAACATGGCTTGCAAAAACCATACAGGAGCTTAAATTTCTCACAAAGCTTAAGTCAAAGCAGTGAAAATACCTAACCAGTATTAATACTTAACCATACCTGATGCCTTTCAAGGGAGCAGAAAGAAAGAGGAAGACTACTAAGCCACATTTCAGATAACTAACCAGAACTGACGTTGTTTGCCAATTGACATTTTGCTATTTGGATAAATTTCTGTGAATTTAGGAAGAGGAAAAAGTCAGCTTCATGAGTCAAACTAAGTACTTTGTATCTGTTCAAAATATGCAGGCTAGATGTGTTTCAAATTCAGAAACAGGTTACTATTAATACATAATATCTAATAATATATTAATACATACATTCACATATAACCTGACTTTGCAACAGTATTTTCTTTGAACATTCTGCCCCAACACTCTTGATTGTCATGTTTAGATTGTGCATAAATCTGTCCATTATGTTTACCTATGATAAGATTTACTTATGATATAATTCTGGCATCAAAAGTGCCTGATAAGTGTGAGTGCCAGACTCTAAGAAAGCAGAGTCTCTCAAAGTTTGTGCTACAAGGTTTCAATTTACCTAACATTTAAGTGTGTACCTCTGGTCCAGTGTATGCTTAAATGCCTTCTTAAATGAGGATCTATAAATATATATATATATTATCAAATACCCATGACTATGCAAAAGCTGTTTCTTGTTTCTTTTTATTATTATTATTATTATTATTATTATTTTGTGCTTCCCAAATATAAACTCTCCCTTACCTTTTGTTGTTGGCAATTCCCTTGGCTAATGCCACACCTCCTGCTTTCCACAAGAGGAATCAGAAAGTGACTAGTCTCTTATACTGCCTATTACACTATCCTATTGTGCTTACAATTAATATAATTTAAATTTAACATCACATCCATAATTCCTCAGCCTAACAGATGGTCCCCAAAGCTAACAGATGTCATCTTATTTATCCCCTACTTGGTATAATATTTGTGACATAACCATTAGCTTCTGTAGAAATAATTTTGATGTCAAAAAACAGAGAATAAAGATTTAACAATAGGAAGAAAGAAAAAAAACCCACCACCCACGAATGCATTAATTCATCATGTGAAAGTAAGACCTGTGTTCTCCTGCATTTATATTAAAGACTAAGAACTGATTCAGAAACTCATTCTAGTTTAGACAATTCATGTAAGTACATCATGAAAGTTAAATCCTGTTGAATTCAGAGCTTCAGCTTTACTGAAAGGATGGCTAAAAATGAAGGAAAGAAAGAAGTATAAAATACAAAGGAGAAATTAGTTGTTAAGGATATTCTTCTGATGTTCTATTGCGTGCTCCACTTCTCTTTGGGATCCATTTTCAGGGCTAATTTTAGAAAGTTGGCTTAAGTTAGAATTATTTACAATGCTCAGTATCTATATACTAGTTTTAAACTGCAGTCATTTGGAAGTGATTTTCTTGGATGTTATGGACATATATAGAAAAAACATATTTTTGAAAAATATTGAAAAAATATGATTAATGTTCAAATTTGCATCTTTCCTACCGCAAGAGACTTCTGTCCTTGTCAAAACTCTCCTGGGTAGCTTTGGGATTTAACAGGAAATGCTAAATGCTTATGCAATAGGCTGGCAATGCCATTTTTATTTTTATCAGTAGAAGAAATTATTCAAAAAACACTTGTAGGAATGCTATGTAGCTGCTGTTTTGGATAAATTTGTTTTCTGAGGAAATATATCATGATGTCTTCTTTTCTTGATATTTTAATTTAATTATTTTTGCTTTTACCCAAATAATATTTCTTCTAAGATATGAATGGGATGATCTGAGGAATGTATATTGTAGTTGTATTTATGCTTACACATGCTAGGCTATAATACTATTAATAAAAGGGATGGATGAGGTTTTATTCTCTTGTCCTGAAAAGCCTTCTGTGCTTTCTGTTTGCCTGTTGCAAGTTGTCTGATCTGGACCCTGAGTCTGTCACAGTTTTCCATGAAACTTGTGATTTTGGACAAACACTGGATTATCCTACATGATGTGCCCTGGCACAAGCCAGTCATTCTGAGCACATTTAGCAATAAATTGGTGGGGTAAATGCCATTTAAGCAAGAATTCATTTTAGAGATTGCAGACAGCACCATAGGTACTGATATAGACTAATGGAACAACATAAAAATGAAACTAATATAACACAATTTAATGTGGATGGCATTATTTTACTTAGAAAGATTCAGATCCATTAATGGGTTAACTAAGACCTCCTTAGATTTTTCCTTCCTGCTACTCCATTCATCTAATAATTTTAGTATTCTCCTTCCTTTCTCCTTTATGTGTTTCACATATTGTATTCATCTTTTATACAATATGCTAATGCTGTCCTTCACTAGTCCCTGCTTTAAACTCAAAGTAAGATATTGCTAGTATTCTACCCTTGCTAATACAGGGGCAATACTTTTGATTCAGACAACCTCCTTCACATACCAACTCCATTCAGTGTTCCACCAAAGAATGCCAACAACAACAACAACAACAACAACAACACTTTATATTGCTTCCTCTTTATCAGAAAAACTTTATTGCTTGGTGTTGTATGCTGAGTGCTGACAGACAACAGGAACTGGGTTTATAGAACATGTGAAATCACTTTACTGCGTATCTGGAAAGTCACTTATTAAGAGTGCTTTCTTTGCTATAAAACACTCTTTTTATGGAACATCAACTATTTGAATATTATTCTATATAATACTTAGTTTCCTGGTATAGCATGATGTGATCTATGTACTTATTTTCTTACAGAAAAGAGTGAATGCACTGAGAAGTAATCTGTTGATGCAGTAAAGATGCATGATAGCTCAGTAAATATTACAGAGTTAAGGTAGGGAAACAGCTCAAGAGTGCAGAATATAGCAGAAAGATCCGGTGGATCTGCAAACAGTGGACGCATGTGGCATTTAAATACTGAAATCATTGAGACCTTTTGTCATATTGCCACCAGCTTCAGTAATGACTGGACAAGGTTCTGTGCCCAGTTTTAGTCACTGTCCTATTGATATGTATACATTTTTTGAATTGTCCCTTTAGAAAGTTCATCAGTAAGTGCCCAGATAGTCCCGTTGGTATTGACAGTCTTTTTTTTTTTTTGCTATCTATTACCTCTTAGTGAGACATTTTAGAAAAACATATCAACTAGGCTCTTTTTAGTTCTCCATTAATTTAAATTCCTCACTTACTCATAAACTGGAATATTTTAAGAATTTTATTTTTACCAAGCAGGCTTTCTTCTGATGTAAAATAAATTATCTTTTTTTTTTCTTCTTTTTTCTATTTTTTCTACCTCCCTTAATCTGAAAATCTTCAAATCAGGACTGAAGGGTGGATTCTTTTCTCTGTCCTCCCCAAATATTAAAGCTGTTGGAGTGCCTCAGCTTTATATGTCTTACTTCCTAGTGAAGTAAAACCTTCAGTCTTCTGTGTCATGCCTGCAAAGAATTGAGTGGCTCACAAAAGCCATTAGGAAATGCTGGGTATTTCTTATAAGCTAGGCAATAGGAAATTTTGAATAGAAGATTATGACTGAAATCCCCGTTTCATAATCCCTAGCCCTCACGTTTATGTAGGTACGCTGCCCTCTTCTCACTAACTAAAAGCTGGCATAGATCTTAGTTGTCATAATACTACCAAGGTCAATATCTCCTGACAAAGGGGAAAACCCTTTGTGGTAGAAACTTTTATTTTTTATTCTTTTTCTGAGGAAGGCTTTCTACATTGTTTTGCCCATACTACTTTGCAAGTAGAGGCTCTGGTGTCAATCTAAAAGGACATCTTGGAACAACCACTCAAATCTTCCTGTTTAAGCAGCTGTATTTTTCATGGAGTAATTAGTTATTTGGCTACTAGTATATCTGTAGCACTTTAT
>JANZLQ010000008.1:25227184-25253972 GCA_026212715.1 Elanus axillaris
AAAAAAGTAAAACTTGTATGTTGAGATAAGAATGATTTAATAACTAAAGTAAAATAAAATGTAATACTAACAAGAATAATAATAAAAATAATAATCGTAATGAAAAGTAATATAATAAAATATAGCAATAATAATAAAGAAAAACAAAAACCAGAGGAAAAAAAAAGAAAAAAAGACAAGTGATGTACAATGCAGCTGCTCTTCACCAGCTGACCGATGCCTAAGCAGTGATCTGCCCCCCCCCCCCCAGCCAAATCCCCCCAGTTTATATACTGGGCATGATGTTCTATTGTATGGAATATCTCTTATTCGAGATCAGCTGTCCTGGCTATGCTCCCTCCCAGCTTCTTGTGCACGTACTCACTGGCGGAACATGGGAAACTGAAAAATCCATAACTTAGGATAACTGCTACTTAGCAACAACTAAAACATCAGTGTGTTATCAACATTATTCTCACATTAAACTCAAAACACACTGTACCAGCTGCTAGGAAGAAAATTAACTATCCCAGCCAAAACTGGGACAGTGTCATGTTACTTCCAGTTTCCAGTCACATTATTTAGCCCATTTAGGGGCAAAATTCCATAGCATTAAAAATATATATCGTAGCATATAACATTTTTTTGGATGTTACAAGGACCATCTGTGGAGACATGTGTCTGTGAATGCCTGATAGTTTAGGACAGAACTGGCATCACAGGGAATTTTCTTGTATTCTGAAAGAACACTGAGTCAGATGGCAGAAGAGGTGAAAGAGTAATGATAAAACCTCCTGAAGATGAAGAATGAAAGCACAAGGTAACTGAAAAAAGTTCAGGAGTCAACAGCAGGAAGATTGTCAGGAATCCATGAACTACTAGAGAAAGGCAAAAATTAAGAGTGGGAAAACAGATGATCTGGTATGAGACATACATATAATAATTACTATATTATAATACCAGTAAGATGAATAGGTAGGAAGAATGATATAATAGAAAAATAGGTAAGTGGTGAAGCATAGCAAATGAGATACAGAACCACAATGGAAAGCAGGTGGTAAGGAAATGTTGTACAAGCTTGATAGCCAGCAAAGTCTGGTGGTGCAACTAGAGATTGTGACCACTGAGAAGTGCTGTCATACCAGTCAACACATCAAAAGAACAGGTGTTTGAGAAACAGAATTTACAACATTCTTGATTTAAACAGGGACTTTACTGGGAACTTTCTTGTCCATAAATTTCAACTATAAAATATAATAAATAAAAAATGCAAATAGCTGATAACATTCATAGTGTGAAGAAAAACAAGACTAAAGCTCGCGCTAATAACTGACGTACTTTCCATCTAGGCTCAAACACTTGCAAAATTTATTGAATATGAGCTACACATCCTCATGTAGAATTTCTGCATGTTGGCAGGATGTCAACGTAGCACCAGCCCCCTGGATGATACCTCTAGGAACTGCAGTTAGTGAAAGAAAGCTCCATCCAAATGGAGCTTTGGAGAGGGAGGGTGAGGACAGAGCCAGGAATGCCTTGGCCTCATGAGCTAGGATAATTTCTTCTAGGGGCCTTGGAAGTGATAGACAAAATTATCTGAAAAGACACTCTGTTACCCCCTAGATGTAGTTACAGCTGCTGAGGGGGTAGAGAACTTCAGATTATTTTCCACAGAAATCCTGGCATCAATGAACCCCATGTGTGAACAAAAAAAATATGCTAAAGGACAGAGGAAGACTGAACAAAATTTTCAGGCATAGTAACTTGGTCAGAGGAAGAATTTTAATGGTTATCCCAATGAAAGAACACAGGGCACAAAGTATCTTCTTTTAAGGACTCTGCATGGCACTAACCTCCTTTATATAATGGGTATGATTTCACGTGAGCTAGCCACTCCCTTGTCAGTGGCAAGAGTAAGAGCTTTTATGGCATGATTTATATCATCCTAAATTACACTTCTAAAATAGAATCCCAAACATGCCTGTTTCTTATGTAAATTGCTTAATAACAACAACAATAATAATAATAATAATAATAATAATAATAATAATAATAATAATAATAATAATATCATCACCACTTTTCAACAAGTTTCACTCTGAAAATGTGGTGTAATAACACTTTACTATTTATTGATGATAAGTAAACACTTGTAAATTATTTTAGGTTCTTTAAATTAAAGTTTAAAAAATTACAAAAGTCAAGAATTATGCATCAGTATGCAGAGTTTATGGATTACAAGAATGCCCAGACAAAAGCTGTTAATTTTTTAAGAGAAAGAGTGTGCTGACAGAAATCTGCCAATGCAGTTAATCTAAAGGTTGTTTTACATAGCTTATGTTTTCTAGTAACCTAGCTCTAAGAAGCAATACAAAACATTTTAAAACATACGTTCTGGTCCACCATACAGATTCAACCAATTTACAGTAAATCCACTTCAAAAGATTCAGTACCTTTCTTTTTAGTCTGTTCAGTTCCTGTTTTGTGGATAGATGTTTTTATTTCCCTGCTGATGTTTATGTACCTGTTCTGTGACTGTATTATAGTTTCATTGCTGTAATCCATTGACTTTAATGGAGTTATTCTTTTAATGGAGTTATTCCTGGAGTTATTCCTACACAAATATAGTCTGTAAAGCTGTATGATTTCTCTTCATCTATAATTTAAAGAAATCTTTATAGTCATTGTGCATATTCAAAAAGGAAAGAATTTGTGGGGGCAGAAGGAAATCATACTATACATACATAGCAAATTTGAAGGCTTGAATGGGTAATCAGCTTTGCATCAAAAATATATAGCTGTAGGAGGCATGAGTCTACATTCATGGATACACTCTCCTTGCTTTGCACTCTTTCAGCATGCCAAAGTAGCCACAAACCTGGCAGGTAAAGCTGGGTTCGTAACTGCTTTGCATCACTGTACAGCGGTTGGAGCACCCTGGCACATCTGCCCCTTATCTGATGCAAATTGATGCAGGAAGTGAAACTTCACAGAAATGTCTCAGACTTATATTGGGAAGACCAGACCCACAGTTGATGTAATACTGTGCTAGTGTAAACCATGGGTTTGGTGGAGCTGGACTGACTTACGTGTGACTTACATCAGTTTCAGATCTAGCCTCAGATCCTGGGTTGTGAAATTATGCATAGAGACAATGTACTGATGACAGTCAACAGCAGTGTCTAGTAGGAAGATAACTCAAAAATAATTGTCACTTCTCGTCATCATTTTGCTAAATAATGACTGTCATCATGAGCTGCCAAGACAAGGTGAGCTATGCCATGAAAACCAAACATAACACATGACATCACTGAAGGTTCTGTTAAAAAGAGTTGTCCTTTACTTTATCTCCTCTTTATGATTTTTTTTAGCAATAGCCAAAAAGGATCATTGCAGCCACACTTCATAGACATTCAGCAAAGAAGTGCCATTCAAAGTTAAATTCCTGCTAGGCTATTTTTTGCTTGGCATAGTCTTCTGAAACTCTATTTTCAAATGTAGTTAGTTTTGCTTTCATGTATTTTGTTACTCAACTTACACTATAGTACTTACAGTGTTTACATAATGCCTGACCTTTTTTTTTTACTGTTCACATTTAACATATTTGTGATTCACTTGCACATTTTCATTTTTTTCATATCCCCACCTGATAAACAATATTTTATTAATTCAGCTGCAGATTTTAGTGCCTCAAAGTGTACAAATATAGCCTATGTGTTGCAGTATGTAGTCTGGTGTTCCAAACAGATACTTTACAGATCCAGCTGCATGCTGTGGTTATCCAGTTGGATTCTTGATTTTCAACAAAATTGGTAGTTATACTATGTTCTGTGTTAAACTGATTACATTATTTTCATAATCAGTCTGCAATAGTTCTTTACTTCACTCTATTAGACTAGTAAAAATATTTCTTAAACTAAAACAAGCTAAAAAAAATCAAACATAAAACCTAAGATTTTTTTTTGAAGTATGTATTACTACACCCAGAGGTTTTAAGTAAGTTGAGCAAATTTTCTTAGTTATAATGTGATATATATTCAGTATGTATAAGTAAAACATGACAACAGAGCATCACTTTGCCATAAATACGTTGGGAGGCATATGGATTCAGGCAGGCTGTCTAGTGTACTGCTTTTTGCAGGTAATTCAGGCTACCAGAAGACTTTCTGATCTTTCTTAAGCTTAGAATTTACAAGACTTACAGATTTATTTAACGTAACCAGCATATGTTAATGGTGTCTCTTAAATATTCCACTAATGGAGAATATTCCCATTTCTATTTAGGAATTCTATTATATTGGGATGCTGTGCACTACCACAGTGATCTAAGGGTTTCTTTTTTTAAGAATTACCACACCTTAAAATGGAATATGTATTTACAGTTTGCTGTATGTTTTTACAATTCACATACAGACAATATGAGTGTAAATGTTATATGAGAGACATCTATAAAGATAGAAAAGGAGCCAGAGATGTGAACATTTCCTGCTTTGATCACACTTAAGAATGGAGCAAGTATATCTATTTCAGCTCCAAAGAACTGTTCCCTAATAAAAAGAAACAAATCTCTATGTCCTTTTCTGCTTCTGAAATATATCACAGTCTGCAATAGTTCTTTACTTCACTCTATTAAACTAGTAAAAATGTTTCTTAAACTAATTATAAATTTGCTATTGCTGAAGAGAACCTATGGAAAGGTAGGTGTTCTTTAGCTCAGCTCAGTACTTAGCATATACAATTCATGGATCTCCACTGGCAAGCCAGCTTTCTTCATGTGGATGTCCCTCTACAGACTCCTGTTTTCAAAAAGGAGTTCCATTAAGATACTTTAGGCAAAAGTTATGAAATAGATTAGTAAGAATAATTTTATGAAGTGGGACGCATCAGGTGCAGTCACTTATCATGTGATTTTTTTTTTTACTGTCTCACTAAATGGATGAAACTCATCAACTTTTTTTTGTTTCTCATTTCTTCCAAAATTCTTTCCTCCTTATCCTTAATGCTAAGGTTTTAACTGAATATTTCTGCCACTGTATCTTCTGAAATTCACAAAATTATCACTATAATTTACCACACCACATAGTTCACAGTTTTCTTACTTTGAAGGGGCTCTTTGTGCTGTCTTGCTATCTCGCTGTCAGTATTGGCATTTTTATTTCTTTCACAGCAACAAGTCTTACTACTTCACCTGGGTTTATCTCTCTTTTGATAAAAAGTATCTGGCTCCCTCCACTTTAAGCATATTTATAATTTACCGTGGTTTCTTTTGTGCATTTCACTGGATGATCTAAGGTTTAGATTCAATTTTTACCAACATGGGGCATTATGGCTCCAGAAGCTTTGCTGATCCACACAAATGCTAGGTATTATAAGGCTTTGCAGATGAAAGCTAAGCTTGTGTCTGATTAGGTATTGTTTTCTTCTCTTTCTTTATGCATAGTAAAGTTTCTATTTTTTTCCCTGTTTTCTGTTCCTGTAAACTAGTTTCTAAATGTTATATGTAAGGCAGGTTTTATATTTATTTGTTGGGTTTTTGTGAGTTCCTTAAACTTGTATTTTTCATTTTTGTCACAGTCTAGAACTACCTAAGAGGTGAACATATCAGTAATGCATTGTTGACCACTGATTCCTCCCTTTTATTATATCAAAGTATATAATAGATATTTTCCTAAAGCTCCTGCCTTTGTGCTTCTGCAAGTTCCATAGTTACTGGTGCTACATTACCAGACTGATACTGAACTTACCAAATAAAGCTCTCACTATGCAGATTGTAATATAAAAAGTTGATGTGGAAATAGAGTGCTGAAAACATATAGGCTTTGTCCCTCCTGCCTGCACAGTTAAAAGGATACTTTACAGTCTTTTGCTGCCTTATGCCAATTTTACAGACTTTCACTAGGCATAAAAAACTGCTTGTTATGAAACATCTAAAGATGGATGCAATTTGTCAAAGATGGTGATTGCAGCTGGTGGAGTCTCCTGGGATGTTTTTCACTGCCTTGCCTCCATAGCAGTTCAAGCGCATTTTCCATTTTAGTCAATTTTGGCTACCCCTGTGTCCATTTCAGCAACTTCCAGATATTTTTTTCAGGCCACCTCCTCATTCTGATTCTTCAGCTTTAATTCCAGTTGTTTCTGTTATATTATGATTTGTGCTAACAGCCCTCCAGATTACTACTGACTAGGCCAGCCTTTGGCTCCCCATCCGGGACTGAGTTTGTATCAGCAACCTCTTTTTCCTCCTGGTCATGCTGCTTCAGCCTTTAGATGAATCCCTTGAGGTTTTCTCCAATATAGTGTATGCTCCTCTCTCAAGACTCTTCATGTTCACTTTTACTAGATTCTCAAAAAGTTCACCATAGGCTAGCTTGTCCTATTCAGATGGGCTTGCAATATTTGCTTCCTTACAGAGTTCCCTATAAAATGTTATTCTCAGATGGAATACAGCTGTGCACAACCAAAGTGGATTCTTCAGCTGAACAAATTTAAACCTTTACCATGGCTTTCTTCTCCAAATGTCCACCTCATTCTCTGAAACAGGCAGAAGCTTGTATTTTATGCTAGCAATTTCTCTACTTGAACAGAAAAGCACATTCTCACTAGTGTCAATGACAGGCCATGATTCAAATTGACTGATGAAAGGGATAAATCTCATCAACGGTGTCATTATGCCCACCATAACTGACAAAAAAGTTCATTCTTATACTTAGTGGTAGATAGTCTGTGGCTTTCCAGCCACAGGCAGCTCCCTAGCATTTATGACTCCCACACCAGAACTAATTATATGACTTGCAGCAGGATAGTAGTACTGGCCAGGAGGTTGGCAGATGACATTCTGAAGATAACACAAGTTTGTCTTGGACCCAGCTCCATGACCCAGTCTTCAGGCAATCAATGAAATCCCTGAAGATCTTTTGCAAACCTAGCCAGAGCTGTTCTGAGACATGTAGAACATGACTTGTCCTCAAATATAACAAGAATGTGATTCATGCTGCTCTTAAATACCAGGCAGTTCCCACATGCTAACTGTTTTCTCTCTGAATTAATCTGGCCTTCAGCACCAAGAACTAAGTGAAAAATATCAGGAAAAAAAAGGCATTGGGTTTACTGGTGTTGAGAATGGAGACTTCTGAACACTTCAATCTTTGGTTATAGGAAGATAACAAAAGAAGGTAACGAACTGTGTTGAGGATGAAATAGTTATTTTGTAAAAAACATCATTCCATGACTGATCTACAAACAGTGTTTTGGATATATGCTCTTGTGAAAAATTTTTTTCTTGCTCTTGCATTTTGGTCCCAGATGGAGACCAGAGGACTGTGGGGAGGAGGAGAGAGAGAGATATGATGTGGGGCTTTCTGCCAGGACTCGCTTTTCAGGTGAACTCTGTTTAGTTCTTTCTCAGCAACTAAATCATAGGGGATACTTCATCCAGCTCCTGTGCCCTCCAAGACATCTCATCATCGTCATGAGGGGAAGCATTTCAGGAGCCAGTGCTTATAGAAGTGAGTCAGGCATACACAGTATGGTAAGAACAGCAGGTTTATCTTCCTGCTCCAGATTGGTTTGATCAGATGCTGCTCAATAGCTGCCCCCTAAATGCTCTGATCACATGGCTGTTTTTACCTTATACTCCCTTTTCTCCCCCTGTTGTAATTTAACCCCAGCCAGCAACTAAGCACCACACAGCTGCTCACTCACTTCCCCCCACCCAGTGGGATGGGGGATAGAATCAGGAAAAAAAAGTAAAACTCATGAATCCAGATAAGAACAGTTTAATAGGACAGAAGGAAAGAAAATAATAATGATACTACTAATAAAAATAGAATAAAAATAATAATAAAAGAATTGGAATATACAAAACAACCAATGCACAATGCAATTGCTCACCACTCGCTGACCGATGCCCAGTTAGCTCCCAAGTGATGATCCCCCTACTCCCCCCCAGTTTATATACTAGACATGACATCACATGGTATGGAAAACCCCGTTGGCCAGTTTGGGTCAGCTGCCCTGGCTGTGTTCCTTCCCAACTTCTTGTGCCCCTCCAGCCTTCTTGCTGGCCGGGTATGACAAGCTGAAAAATCCTTGACTTTAGACTAAACATTACTTAGCAACAACTGAAAACATCAGTGTGTTATCAACATTCTTCTCATACAGAACTCAAAAACACAGCACTGTACCAGTTGCTAGGAAGACAATTAACTCCATCCCAGCTGAAACCAGGATACCCTCCCAAGACAACAACCAACGTCTGTTCACTCTTTCCTCATTGTATCTGGTTTTGCTGATTTTACAACGTTACGTGGCCATTTGGGGCTCAGTGCTTTTGCATCCTTCACTCCAGGACTAGATATAGTCTGTGGTAAATATGGATATGGTGTCTTTATTATCTATGGGGATTATTTTTGTCTTCCAATCAGTGCCCTTTAAGGAGGAAGAGAAGGAACGCCAATAAACAGCAATGAGACAATGTGCTGATAGCTTTAAAGGGAATTTCCAAGGGGTAAGTAAACTTTGAGATGTCAGCTGTATTCAGTGAATCTGCACATTGATTACATCTCTGTAAATGTGGGATAAATACAGAATAAAGGTCAACAGATTAAATGTAGTTTAATCAGCAAATTATGCAAACGAACACAAATGAAATATACCATTCAACTGTTAAGATCAGTAAAGCATGCAACTCTATTAGTGAAGTGTTTGAGTGCTGGCCATCTTAAATATACACCCAATTTACTAAAATTTAAGAAAATTCAGTTGCTGGAGGAAACAGTTGAAAGAGTTTATCAGCCAGATGCCTGGGCTAACCAACACTTGTTGTAACGTAGCTGTTTAAAATATGGTGAAGAATAATTAGCAAAATTTGTAAAAATTGACAACAGCGACAACAATAAAACTGCATCTAAGGCTTTTTTTCCATCACTAGAGGGTGAATATCAATTAGTAAGTGGTGAGATAATACAGCTACTTGAAATATGCTGATCAATGAGGTGGAATTTACAGACACTCAACAACTACTGTATACGGCTCAAGTAGCAAGTTCCCTCCCAGCTCCTCATCTAGGTCAAAATCAGTGAAGCACTTAAGTACATCTATAACTTTAAGTGTAGGAGTAGTACCATAGAAGTATTTTGCTTGCCTGCTCCTGCTGATATTATGGAAGTAGAGACCTGAGATCAGGGCTCAGTTATGCTAATTACAGTTCATAGATTTTAAAAGAGTCAGCCTCTGAAAGACTAGCAATCTAGAGAGACAAAGGGTGGGGAAAAAAAGAGTTATTATTCTGTCCTCTCTATCTTCCTTCTCTCTTTTTTTTTTTTCTTCATAATAATTACAATAATTAGGTTAGAAATTTTGGATTATATCCCAGATATCATTACACATATGAATGGGCTTCAGAAGTTCACAGTATTAACACTAATGAACAGTGTTAATACCAATGAAGAACTGTTTATACACTTAGAAATAATAATCAAAATTTGAAAAGAAATAGTTAGAATTCTTAGTTAGATTAAATGTCATGTAACAGACCATTTTTGCCTCTCTGCCTTTTTTGTAGTATTTAAGTCACTGCAACATGATTTTGCATGTTGGTGAGTAAATTACTTTCTTTAATGCAAGCAAGTAGAATTGTTTTACAGGCTGAACTTGCATCGCTCTTTTAGTTTAGATCAGAAATGTGCTTTTTAATTAATTTCTGAATGGTTCCCACTCATTTTGATTTGGTTCCTATCAGGGAAACTGTTAGAGCACAGAGTGGATTTCTTTCAGATGAAACTATTGGAGGATGTCCTTCAGGGACACACCTAATGCCTTCCAGCTTCAGGTGAGCATTCCCTGTCCAGGACCAGACTAAAGATAATTTTTACTCAAGCAAAAGAAAAGGGGAGGTTGGGGGAACCCACCCTGTATGGGTATTGCATAAACATGTTTCTCTGCACTAATTCTTTGGCTTTAGAGATCACCTTCTATTAGTCCTTGCTTCTTGCTAACACATGTATAATTACGGTGTACCAAAGGTTATTCTCCTCATTGGTGTGAACACTCCTAGAACTATGATAACTTATCTCCATATGTTGGCATCTCTGAGCTTGCTGCCAACTGGTGCCTCCATACTGATGGTGAGAAAAGGAAAAAACGTTTGGTTTGGTTTGGTTTTATTCTAGGAATATGTTCTGATAATTTCAGCCGGAGAGTTTTCTGTGTAAAGGAATCCAGCACTGTCAGGCTAATACAGGATTATAGATATCCATACGTCTGGATAGATGTAGATTGCCTCAGTGCTTGCAGTAAATTGCAAGTAGCTTCTAAAAGCAGCTGGGAAGATTTTCCTTGCCTTTCCCATTCCCCTTCCTCTCCCCCTCCAACTTCCCTTTCTCCTTTTGCTGCGAAATTTTTGAGGTGAAAAATTATGCAGCCTGGTCAAGGATTTATTATATACAATGGACAAATTAAAGACTACCTATATGCAGGCATGTATAGTTACATGCATACATACATATATATGTAGATGCGATAAAAAGGGTTTCCAGTAGAGGAATGGTAAGTCATCAGATTTTGAGCTGTTAGACATAATTTCAAGAAGCCTGAAAATATAAGTCCAGTTCTTGATGAGCCATTTGGTGAACTATTAAACAAAAACTGTTTCCATCTGTCTTTCTCCCCTTACTGTCCTTGTAACTATCCTGCCTCATACATGAAATTTACACTGTTCACACCTTCCAACTTACTTCTGTCTGTTTTTTGCCCTGATTTCATTCAGTCCACCAATATCTTGAGGTTGAGTTTTTGGGGGTTTTAAGGTCTGTCCAAGACAAAACATAACCTGTTGAGATGCCATTCTTTGAGGCACCACAGAGAACAAGCTGATAGCGTTTACCTTTGATTCAAGTAGAGATTGGTATTGTCCATCAGTTCCAGCCTATGAAGTATTGGGGAAATAAGTATGCCTTATGGAGCCATATTTGCTCCTGAGCAGCCCAATAAACAAGGGACAATTTAGATGGAATAACCTTTGACTTTCTTTCCTTAACCTCTTTGTGACTGTGTGCGCTTCTGGAATCACCACAAAGCAGCTGTGCAGCTTCCTGACTACAAATGAGGTATGTCTCAATGCAACCCTAGTGCACATCCTTACTGCTTCACACCCATGTGGCCACTCATCACTGTGGGTCCTGTGCCTTTGAGCAGCATGGAACATCCCTTGCACATGTAAGCCAAACTGGCTGGGTAACAACGTTCTCCATGGGAGCAAGATCCATGTGTGTATTTGCCTGTTCATGTGTATGTATGTCTCTTCCCTGTTTCTGTAGCTTTTGAATCTATTGATTTTAGCCAGATTTGACAGAGTAGTAGAGGTCTCAAAGATAATTAAGTGCCAGTTCCAGTTTCTTGCACTTTTCTCAGTTAGCAGCTGGTGTCCCTTTGCTCTCTATTCTAATTTTCCATCCAAACCATCCTAACTGCTTTAGTATTCAGAGAAGCTGATAAGCAGCCACAGTCTGAACAGAAAATCCTGTTGGTTGATTTTACTGAAAGCTTCCACTACTACCTCCAAAATACCCTGTGGGAGAGCACTGCAAGAAAAAAAAACAAAAAACAAAAATGTGTTGCTTTGCTCTAGTGTTTGAGGTGATCAGCCTAAAAATATGCAGTGGATTCTGAGCATTGTCCATCATTTGTCTGTCTACATTGTATGTGGCAGCCTGCCTCCTGCTACCAAGACTGAATGTTGTAGAGGGAAGAAGGGGAGCAGAGTGCTTTTACTTTGTACTGATTACAGACTAGACTTGATCCTCAAGTGACTTCGTTTATAAAAGACTATTATTCTATGCAATGCAATATTATTATTACAAAAACAAATTCAAAGTCACAATATCTCATGGGCATTTTGTGTTTCTCCAGAAAAAGAAGCAACCTTATGTTAGGGAGAGTGATATGAGAGAGTAATACAACCTGAAAAAGAAGTCCAGGGAGTCTGAAGGAAGAAACAAAGGAAATACCAGGCCTTAAAGAGAGACATATATCTGACTGAGGAAAAAGCAACACACTTCTGCCCATGGTAGTAGGGGTACAGCTCAACATATTGTCCTCATTCTGAGAAACACATTAGCTTTTGGGTTGAAACCAGGATTTGAAGTGTTGATGCTGCCTAGACAGAAGGAATTTCTGTCTTACTGTTTATTTATTAATTGGGAAAATAGTTAGGCATACTTCTGGATAACCATTTTGGACAATGGGTGGCTGATACTATCATAGGTGTTGCTAAAGTGTTTCAGAAGTATGTAGAGGAACCACAATATAAACATATCCACAGGTAATTTCATAATGCTTATGCTAACTTTTTATAAGAGTTTCATGGAGTGATATATAAGAATTATTAAGACCCAGAAAAGGAAACCATGGAAATAAGGATAATATAGCATACCATGACAGATGTTTTAAATCATACGAGAGAAATATGTCAGTTGCAGCGTGTTTGTAGAATTATATAAAAGGTGCCTCCTACTTTAAGTGAGATTATATAAATAAAATAGGTTTGATGGAAATATCTCTAGAAAAGAAGCAGCATAAATAGGAAAAAAAAAATTTTAGAAGTGGAAAATGATTCAGTGAAGAAGGAAATGACTGGGAGAAGTAACTTACAAAACCAGCAAGTTAGGCATTATGGTTGATGTGGCTGGTGTCAGTTGTTTATTGATAATACCTTTCTCAGCAGCATGGATAGGATTTTCTGAAGTGGGGAGGGATTCTGGTTCAGGGGGAAAGAGGTGTGAATTCTGCGTCATAGGAGGGAGAAAGGAGGCTAAAAAAAGGGAGGAAGGAATGTGTGGACACAAGGAGGTGTACATGGTTTCTGACATGATGCCTGGTCCATGTGCCGCAAGAACTAGTGCTCTGTCTCAGCGTTCAGAGAGGTAGGTGGATGTCCGCTTTTCAGAGCTCACTTTAAGTGAAGGCTTTTATTCCCCCAAACCACTTTATCCTCTCTTATTTCTCATCTCTCTGGCTTAATTGTTTTGTCATGTGGTTGTAAAAACTGGTTTGCTATTGAATAAAAGTGAGTGAAATGGTCAGTGAGTGAGTAACAGAATAATCAGCACAGATTCTTCAGAATAAATTAAATACAGAGAACAGATGAAAGACTGCAATATTTACAACATTGTTTCCTTCTGAATTGTGGGACCAGCCACCACAGACCAAATGTATAAATACATTTAAATCCATAGTCAGTCCCAAATAGAATCACAGTGTCATAACAAATCCCAAGGATCTGAGATTCTTTTTAGCTCAAGTTATTGCCAACACATAAATCTCTACTGTCTTAAATAAGAACAATAATAATCTCAACAATAACAATTAATTTAATTTTAAAAAGCAAGAGACTCAATTGTTATAATTCAACATAGTTCAATTAGCTCTGAAAATGTCTAGCAGATACAGGGTTAAGCTTTTCAAGACTGAAAAAAGAAGACCAAAATGCCTGCTAGGCTGTTTAACCTGAGCTAAAGTTGATAAAAAAGACCTATAAGAATTTGAATTAAATTTCAAAAATCATTTGTCCTAATTATAACAAAATTCAACCTCTTTTCTTCCCTCCCCAGATAGAGGAATATGGACTATAATGTTCCTCTTTAAACTATTCAGTGTATTTTGTCTTTGAATAAATGATTTCTCAGATCTGAGTTTTAATAGCATATATCTTGATGTTGCTGTTTTCCCTCAAGCTGATCTCCACTTTTACAACTTCAATTATAATGTGGTTTTTTTATGTTTGAGTTTACCAGTATGTTTTATCATGTGACTTTTGGAAAAAAAGAGATAGGGTTGTGAAGGTGGAAAATGCAGATGTAGTTACTTTCATGTGCAAAATTATGTCAGAAACTGAAGCCATCTTTAAACTGCTCACTAGGGAACTAAGACTTTTAAAGAGGAAGTCAGAGTAACATATGAAAGGACATGTACTATCATCTTTGAGCCTGAAACATTCTATGACATTTTAAATATGCACAGTACTGCATGAGTCAGTCATATGAAGTGAAACTCCAATATGAATTCCAATATAAAAAGTGCCTTTAAATAAATGACTGCACTAAACATTAAAGACAGTCTGAGATAATACACCAAAGCAAACATGGTGCACTTTTTATGAGGAAAAGTGCTGAACCGGCTCAGGAATGAGCCATCTAAAAGCTTGATAGGCTCATGACCTATATTGACAGCTTAAGATATCTCTCTAGAACGAAAACTCACCATATTCAGGAGACTAAAAGCTGACCACTAACTTTTTGTAAGAGTTCTTGCACACAACAAGAATTGTCAATTTCAGGTATGGCATGGAAATCACTCTGATCAGCCCCTATTAACTTGGTCATTCCACTCTCCTGAGCTGCCACACCATGCATTTGAAGGACAGAAGTCAATAAAGGCTGCTACAAACTTCCTGGTTGTGTTTATACAGTTTTCTGTTTTAGAAACCTTTCACATCATCTCTTGATTGGAGGACTGCTGAAGTTAGGCACTATGGAAAGTCTGTCCATATAACATTTCAGGTGCTAATTTTTGATCATCTGATGACAACAAAGAATAGAATTTAAAAAGCTGATTCAGTTTCTTATGCTTTTGTGCTTACTCTGGAGCACCATGTTTACAGACAAATTGGGCACAACTTAACAACAATAATATGCTTCAATAGGAAATCTATTTAGAAGTTACAGAAATTAATAAGGAGTTACAGTCTTTCTATAGACTTACTTAAGCTTTGTAAGTAGTTTATGACATATTCTACAGGATGGCTTACTAAAACCTATACGAACGCTATTGCTTTCTCTTCAGTTAGTGCTATTTATAGGAAAAAAGCTAGCCTCTGTATGCACCCACCACATTTTTTTAAATGAATCTAATTATCTGCACTATGCATGTTCCATAAGAAAGTGATAATCATTGGAATTATGACTTCTTTTTACTTAGGCTATGCATTCTTAGGCCAGTAATGTATCTAGTCTTTGAATTTTTACTTGTGTAACCTCAACAGTGTATTTTACAGGGCTGTCAGAAGGGCAGGCTGCAAAGAAACATTTCAATGACCATTTACCAATGGCTACAAGTTATTATATATGAGACTGCAATTTTTTTTAGTCTGAAGGGAGCACTGAATGGTAATATAGTACAATTTAGAAATTGGTTGTTTCTTGTTTACTATTATCTTTTAAAACATGCTAAGGATGTTCTTTATCTTCCAGACTCTCTTATCTTTTCTGTATCCTTCTACAAAAGCATGCAGTGCATGTCACAGCAAAGCTTCCTGCTACCTGTAACAATGTCCCACTTATCAGTGAGATCCTGCTTATGAACACAGAAATACATACATATACATATTCTTCTGATGAATGTATATATTTATTTGTAAAGCAGAGGTACCATATAACTTCAGCCTTTAGTGCCAGGCTTTTTGTCTCTCAGTTTCCTCACGATGACACAAAGGAGTACATACAAACTTCTCTGCTCCTTCTACAAGAAAATAAAACCACAGAAACTATTTGAAGAACAAAACTGTAAAAGAAAAATTTATTTAAACTGATTAGACAAAAAATATCTCCTTCTTTCTTCCTCTGTTGGAACAGCAACATGCATATATTTGCACTTCATCTGAGATACCACCTTTCTGCATAATCTTATACAAGCTATTTTTTAAAATTTTGTTCTCATCATTAGAGTCAGTATAGATAGAGTATAATATTCTCCAGACAGTGTTAAGAGATTCAACTTGCTCTTTGTTGTTTGGTCTTTTCTATAAGTGAAGATTAAATCCACACCATGGATTTGGTCTTCCAGGCTACAAGTTTAACTTCCACAACTCTACTAGTATATTATCAACTGTTAAATCTGCAAATAGTAATCCTGAGCTACATATTTCTTTTTAACTACAGGCACAGGATATGATTTATACTATAAAAATTGTTTTTAAAATTGCTTGAGAAATTTCAAAGGGTGGCAAGACAGTGAGCAAATAGAAAAGTGAAAAAAATACTGTATTTTCATTTTCATATAAACATTGGCTTTCATATAAACATTGGCTTTATCCAAGAGTAAGGTTGTTTTCAGAAAGCCCTTTCTCTTGGCTGGATTCAGATAAGACAAAGGTATTGCTATGATGAGATCACTATAAACCTGACCATGGGTCAGAAAGATGCATGTGTTTCTGAGAAAATGAGAAATGAGAAAACGATAAGCTCCTAAATACCTTCTAACCTTAAGTCTTACTTAAAGGCAGATATTATTCTTAACTGATGGAACTGGTTTATTGAGGACTGATATTAAAGTCAAGAACAAAGGTAAAGGAATATGAAACTTATATAGCACTGTATCTAGAAACAGAAAATCACTGACATTCAGTGACTTAATATATAAATATTTGGTTAAATCCATTTTAATAATTTCTTTATGATCCTCTGATGTTACACATCTGCTTGCAGTTGGCAAGACTACAGAAGAAATATATATGTTCGCAAACATGTCATTAACTCTTGTGTCACTTTTTCCCCCCTCATTTCATCACTGCAATAAGCCAGGTTAATATACTTTCAACTCAGGTTTATATATGTTGCCACAAAGAAAATTCGTACAGAAGTATAAAGCTATACTACTTGGCTTTAACCGCAAGTTCCTTCCTTTCCTGGAAATCCAGTGAAGTCAATATACTTTCATGATCTAATCCAATAGAGCATGTGATTAACTTCATGCATTCACATCAAAGGGAGCATTCACATGCTTCAAACTAAATAGTGTTTGTCTTGACTTTTGAATAAACAAAAATAAAATTTGAAGTATTCATTAAAAAAAGATATTCAGAATATTTTTTTTGTTATTGACCCCATCAAGCTTACCTGTGCACAAAGAGCTTTTAAAATCCATTTTGTTTCACAAATATTGTCATCCTGAGGAAAAAAAATCAGTGAATTAGTGAATAATCTGTGATGAAATTGTTAGTTGGCTATGAGACAATTTTAACATATTGATGTATCATAAATTGGTCTCTCCTTGCCAGTGCAATCAGTCTTCCTCTGTGTGCTTTGTCTGTAGTTTTTCTTTATGCCTACATACAGAGTGGGAAGGACCAAGCTTATGGATAGCATTCCTTTATGGGCATTCCTCATACATCACTTTAAAAAATAACAGTAGGTAGCCACATGTAATCACAACTCTTCATGAAAAGTAATCAAACTTGGAGCCATTACTGCTGACATATGCACCTAATTACAAATAAATTCTAATTACTTTTCAGATTAGCTAATATCAGATCATCTAATGTTCAAACTATATCTGTCCAATGAAAAAGTCTCACTGAAATCCCTGTCTGTAATTCCAGGAATAGTATGTACCTTGATTGATCTGGATTATTGGGAATGAGATCAGCTCAAATTCAGAAGAACAGAACATCTTGATAAGTGCTTTTTTCATCTCTGAGATTCAGCTTTACATTAAACCCCGAGAAAATGCCAGTTCTGAAAACTCTCAACTTCAGTTTTACTTGCAGTGTACATCAACAGGCAGAAATGCCATGACCTTTTGTACTACATACTCTATAAACTTGCTCTCCTGTTACTGATTTTGTCACAGTTAAATTTGTTTATATTTTCTAGTTACTGATACACAATAAAGGTTCTGTAAAACCTCAAGACTTTGGGCTGGATTCTCATTAAACAGTTTTTGTTTTCTTTTCATCAGTGTTTAACTTCATCAGCTTTAATAATGTTGCCTTTGATTTACAACAGTTCGTGAAAAGAACCAAAAGCACCCTTCATTCTGTACACTGAATAATGTTCAAAGGAATTTTCTTTTCTTTTTTGATGGAACACTGAACACTACAGGATCTGTGACTCAACTATTTCAGAAATTCTCCAACTAATGCTAATTTGATATACGTGTCGTTTTAATGTTCTTTATCTTCAAGTCTCTGTTTGGTGATCTTAGTGATGCTAAGACTACCTGTGTTTACTCTTTTCAGAATGTAGTGTTCTGTTATATCTCACTTTCACAGACTCATACCATTTATACCTTCACTGCCTTGCAACAACCCTTTCTTCAGGAATTGTCAGCTTATATGCTTACAGAAACATTTTCAAGACTTATTGCAGCATCCAGCAGTTTAGGTAGAGTCAGGCTTCATTGTTGTATCTTTGCTATGTTTATATAGCCCTACTTTTCATGCTAACTGCTTGCAGAGGATTGCTGTATATCATATTGACCTGTAGGACTCTCCCTCACATTTGGTATTTACTCATTTACCAGCTGGTGCTGTGACACTTTCCTAAACTGTTAGAATAAAAGTACCACAACGGTTCTCTAGAGGAGGAAGCTGATGAGCTAAATCTCTTGCTTAAATCTTAGGAATAAAAAGACAGTAACAACAGTACTTGTCTTATAAACATCCTTTCCAATTAATGTTCTACCAACCTTTTGGGTACCTCACGTGAATTTTTCATAAAAGTTTTTTGGAAGGCCTATTAGCCAGAATGGATACACAATACACTGGTGAGTCATGAGAATATGATTTTCTTGAACAAACAGGAAATGTATTAAAGGCTTTAAAAGGGCTTGCTCAAGGCGGTATGGAAGACTCATTGCGCTGCCAGGCACTCCTAGGTGTCTGCAGCTTGCCTGTAGAGCAGATGCATAGAAAAATTAAATCATGCTAGGCTTATGGCTGTTCTTACAGCCTTCAAGGACTTCCAAAGTCACTGAAATACTCTTTGAGTCAAAGAGATTTCACATCTGTCACATCCTAAACATATTAGTATGAAAGGTGTTAAAAATGCCTTTGTAAAATACTTTTGTAGATGTTGCCCAAGTGTTCTTTTTCACAACGGCACTAGCAGCTCTGAAACAATCTGCTGTGACTGTCCCATTTCTAGTCTTTTCTTGTCCTCATGTTTGATTTGATATGAATCAAAAACAATCCAGACATATCAAGGTATCATTTCAGAGGACTTTTCTCCTAAAGAGTCTTTGCCTAGGTACCTAATTTACAGATAATTAGGCAAGGGTAACTCAGCACTAAGTATTTAATGGTATCAAAAGTACCTACAATTGATTCATCTTGCAATTGATTGTGGATGCCAAAACAAAGTCTATTATTAAAACTTTGGCTCTATGTGTATATTTGTAATATAAAGTGTTTGTAACAACAACAACAACCACGACCACCACCACCACTAATAACAACAAAGAACAACAACAACAACGATAATAATACAGTTATTTGAAAGATATTTAAACTTCTTTTATTAAATTCTGGGTACCACATTACCAAAAAGATATTGACAAATTGGAAGACATTTACATAGTGATAGCAAAAAATAACCAGACTGATTAATGAGTGAAGATTAAATGAACCAAATGCGTACAGCTTGGCTAAGTATTGACTAAGGTGAGCAGACCAGGTTAAGTTAAGCTCTTTTGGCACAGACATGCTCCTGAGAGCACAGCAGATATGTTATACTAGGAAGAATTTCAGAAGGGCTTTTAACTTTAAGGACATTCAGTTCTTTCTGACTGTACAGGAGGACAGTGCAAACTGTCTCATGTTGAAGGATACTGACCTGCACAGTTTCATGCCTTCCCTTCTCTCATCAGTTCTTTAAGAGTGATGTACCCAAATGTCTCTGTCACAAGGACTGGGGAGCAAACTGGTCTTCATGCACGTTCCACATTTTTTGTGAAATATTTTTGAATGGGATATTTAGTCTGGAAGGTAGAAGCAAATTTAGGTTTTTTTTTTTTAAGCTGCTCTGGACTTTACTCGTAGCAGAATTCACATCTACCCCAATAGGTCTTTTCCTATTTTAATTTCTATGATTCTAAGATCAGTGTACAATGCTTTTAGCATGAAATTTCTGTATTTCTATGAAAAGGATATTCAAGCATTTAGAGATCTAGGGAAAAAGAAAAAATATTAAAAAATATAACCAATATGAATTTAACATAAATATTTAAATTTAAAGTAAGTATGGAGTAAAGCAGAGTGAAATAAGGAAGCTGAAACAAAATAATCCAATTGAAAATCAGTTTGGAACTTAACTTTGCTCCTGACAATTTTGGTTAAAATTCTCATTTTTAGAAATTCCTGCAACACAAATACAATTAGAAGATGCAGAAACTTGAATTTGAAACCCTTCCTATTTAATTATTGACTTACTCTTTTTAGTGCTTCTTAAATATTGATGGCGGGATGAGAAGAAGGGAGCAAGGAAGAGAGTCAGAGAACATCAAGGAATTATGTATTGCTCCTGATTTTCAGCTTCTATTAGAACTTGATAAGGGGTTTGAGTATAGATCTTGTAATGGACTGGGAAAAATGGCAAAGAAGCTGTGGGTTTTTTTTTTTTTTACATTAATCATAGAAAAGAATTCTTAGAACCTTTCTTTGCATAATATGTATACTTGCAATGACAGTTTCCTATAGCAAAAAACAGCCTAAAACACAATAGCAGTCCCTCTACTAGTTATAAATAAAACTGTAAGTGGAAGTTAAGTCACCTATATGTATTTGCAAAACGTAAGAAAAGAGGAGGTAAAAACTAAAAGAGCTTAAAAAAAAGACTAACCAAAGTTATTCCTGAGTAACATTTAGCTGGAGCATGCATCAAGTAAAGATTTGCTACAACATAAGATTTTCAAGAACATTTAAAGAATCAGAATTTAAAGCTTGCCTGGCATTTCTTAATATTTGTATTTTCTATTATGAAAGAAATGGAGGAGAAGATATCTTCAGGGCTGAAGAAACAGTGAACATTTTGATAAAGACTTCAATGGGAGAAATAGAAATGGTCACAGATCCCTACAGCATACTTCTTTTTGTAGCTTGCTGTTTTATCTTAAGAGAAGCCACATTCTGCATGTTTTCTTTGCCTAACGTCATCTTTGTTCCTTAGTGTCAATAGGCAGGACTATTCCATCTTTTTGAATGAAATTTCTGCAAATGAAGATAGAAAATGATTGTGCTGATAACAGTTACTACCTTTCAGGCTACCTTTCACATTTACCATAAAGTTCTCATTTTATTTATAAGCAGCCAACTGAAGTTTATGAAAAAAAAACCACTAAATCTTGGATCACGGTTGCTGCTATTATCTATGCTGTATCTCCTATACCACTGACAAACTGGAACCTGTAGGTCTCTATAACAAATTTTACAAGTCTGATTTAGTCTTGTACATTCTAGGAATGTCTTTTATCTTCAAATTTATGAAATAAATGTGGTTTTTTTACCTTGCATAAGAATTATCTTTTGTGATCTATGGACTACCATAATGGGGAAAAATTATATGTACTAGAATATTAACTGTCACGGTAAAAACTCCTTTGCTTCAGGAAATTTTGCTGGTTTTAATTCTCCTTCATTTCCTTTTCCTTCTGAAGATTCCTGGCAGACTCCCTGTCTGTGGCACAGATTATGTTTTCTAGCCTTTTAGCCATTTCTTTATGATACACAGCACAATGATCATTTCTTCTGTGTTCATTTCTTCCAAAACAATTTCAGAAGGTCCTTTCAAAACTTGGACTCCTCCATCCAGGAGTCTGGTGACTTTCCACTAAGACTTTGTGCTAACAGAAACTCATGGAGAGGCCAACTTGCCCCAGCAGTTCTTGCTGTCTGTAAGCTTACACTTTCTATTGTCATCATAACCTTTGTATTGATTAGAGGAGCTTTGCACTTACAGGCATTACAGATCTCTCGCTTTTTAATGCCATTGATAAATTGAAGGTAGTCTTTAAACTTAAGCAAAAACACACAATGTATTATTGAAAAAAAATCAACTTCTTTCATTGTCCTTATTATAACTATCAAAACTATCTTTAATACGTGAGCCTAGGTATGTCTAGCAGCTAAAACAGTAAATAACTATCATTCATATAATTCCATTATTCCAAGCAGAGTGTCTGATTTCATAAATAATACTTTGAGGTGGTTTGATCCGAAACAGGTGAAATCTACACACTTGGTTGATGCTGAATTTCTCACATTTTTCAAATCTAACCTCCATGGCATTTCCTGCAATCTCTTGAATTTCTGCATGAAGTTTAGTGCACAGCCTCGTGTATTCCTCTTCCTCTGTCCTTGCAGTACCAATGGGAAACACTGGGAAAGAAAGTACTCCACTCTGTGTTCAAGTAAATATATACTTGATTCAACCTGTCTCCTCAGGGGATTTTCAGCCTGGTTGTAAAAAGTGAAGCTCTTTGGAAGAAATGTTGTTAAGTATAAGAATGAGTTACTTAAAACTTTTTTATTTTCATCCTCTCACTATACTTGAAAAATAGCACTTGCTGAAGATGTGTTGACTCTGCCTCCTTCACCTATTATTCTGCATCATTACTGCAAGTGTAGTTGCCATGGACAATAGAAAATTAAAAGAGAATGGGTGGGTGTGGTTGGGAGGAAGACTCAACGATTGCTTTTTTCCCACATGAAGAACCGTGGCTAAAAAATTGCAGGACCATTTTAGTCTGTCACTGTGGTGGGTTGACAATGGCTGGATGCCAGGTGCCCACCAAAGCCACTCTGTCACTCCCTTTCTCAGCCGGTCAGGGGGGAAAAAATGCATCAAAAAGCTTGTTGGATGAGATAAGCAGCTTCTCACAGCAGCCATCCCTGCAGCCCCCCCGTTACCAAAACCTTGCCACACAAACCAAATACAGTCACAGATAAGAAAATCACCCCCAGAAAACCACATTGTATATCAGGCACTATGTTCAGAGAACAGAAGATAACAGGAAGTAATTCTTTTTCCTCTCAGCATTTTTTTTTTAAAATTTCTGTAAAAAGTGAGATCATTGTAGTTTTCCAGCATTATTCAACCAGCTTGCAATATTCTTTCAGGAATGTCTCTGAAGAGCTCAGACCATATTTATTGTTTCTCCACTGTTATGGCTAGATTTTGAACTTACCTAAATTGGAACTTTTATAGTGAGTTTGGCTGAATCATTTTATTATTGTAATTAATTTTAGGATGTGTATCACTGTACATATTCAGGAATTTATAAAAGTGAGTCTTAAATTCATTAACTGATTTTCTTAGCATGTTGTGCTGCAAATAACTCAAATGTTTCACATAATGTGCAATAATTAATTCATTAACTTTAAAATCAATAACTATAATTTATACATATACATTTTCTCTTCTTAAGTCGTGTAGTGTGTCTTAATCCTATTCTTTTTCCTAATAGTGAACCAAGTTATCTCATCAAACAAGAGTTTACGTAATTGTCACCAATTTGTTCATTATTCCTATTCCTGTACTAGAAAATATCATTATTATTGTAGTTTATTAATTTTCCTCTCTAATATAAACCTGAAATAACTCCTATTGAAGTTAGCAGACTTGCCTTGATACAAATGACGTCAAAACCAGGCTATATAGCACATTTCCAAGTTTAGTAAATGACACGTGAATGATTTATCATAATACACAATGTTAATTGTAATGTCATGGTTTTTATACCTTCTATAATAACTTCTTATTACCATAGAAAAAAATGCTTTAAAAGAAGCATGTAGCCATCAGTTACTAAGCCATAGATTTTACATTGATGAAGGGTTGCATAACAGTAGAGGAAATATGTTGGTTTACTCATCACGTGTATATGGCAGAAATGTTTTCTTATGTTCAAACATACTTCAAAGATTCAGGCAACTTTCTTGTCTTATCCAGCCACTCCTCTGAGGGATCTATATAGAAATAAGGAATAAAAGAGCATGAGACAGTCTGAAACAAAGTCTCTGTGGAAAAGGGATGAATGTAAAAATATTTAGATCACCTCAGGAGGTATCTGCAGGTATTCACAGAAAGACAATAAAGTCCTACATCATTACCATGTTTCCCTGATCAAGGAATCAGGGATGCCATCTCTCCCTCCACATTTAAAGGAGGGCCTAGGATGAAAATAGTTGTTGACTCAAATTAAGATGTTGTTAAAGAAAATATCTGTAATAGCTGACTGGGACATATAACTGGGAGTTTTGTTCATTTGTGTAGAAGGAAGAGCACCAGTTATGGATTATCATAGATTCTCTGGGAAAAACATTTTGAACTTAAGATATAGTTTCAGAAGTTTATGTTTCCAACTCATGAGTAAATTTGTATGAACTAACTTTGACAGTCCTATTAAAATCTAAATTAATGGCAAATGTGTAAAGCTTCTGTGTGGAGGAACTACAGTTTCACATTGTGAAAAAAAAACCAAAAACCCTTCCAATAAGCTTTGGAGAAATAGCTGTAATTTACCTCTTTAGAAGTGTACACCAACATGAATGATATTCCTTTTGTTGACTTTGAAGATTGCTGGATACCCTGAAACATAATTTAAAATTTTAGATGTGAACTTTGAACATGTTTATAGCCACCTATATGGTATTTCCATTAAAAAAGTGTTTCTTGCAATCATATTTGACAAGAAAAATGCACAAGTGAAAAAAATGTGAGTCTATAAGCAAACATGAATGGAGGATGGACTCCATTTGTAATGGGCTGATGGGCAAGATTTTCAAACATGAGTGTCTGAAAGCTAGACACATGATATCTTTACACAGGCACACCAGTCTAAATATTCTGTATATAGAAAGGTTATGGTAAAAAAAAAAATAATCAAACCAACAAAAGAAAAAAACACCACTCAAAGCCAAAGGGAATTGCAGTAATTAATTTCCTTTCTATATACGTATTTTAAAGCCTATCTTTAGCAACCCAGGTTGACACATTTGATAATAAAATTGATTAATGTGTTTATTTTTCTATTGGTCTAAGCTAACAATATTGCATGAAACATTCCCAAACACTGAAGAAAAATACTCTCCTGTTCCAATGTCTGTAGTAAATAGCCCCTTCTAAAAGGTATCATAACTTTGGCTTATGTCTCCTTAAGGAGCTGTTATTTAAACAGGAGTCTACAGGGTTCATAAAGGTTAGCATCAATGACTAAGCCTGTCAGTTTAGGATCTTCAGCTGACTTACTCATTCACTTCTGTTGTTCTCTGAATAAAAGAGAACTGGGAGGAATATTCAGGAATAAAGCACTCACTTGGGAAGCTGAGGATAAATTTATTGCAATAATAAGACTTAAAATAACTTACATTACAGTAGTGCCTCCTGATGTACCTTCTGGCAAAGTGTTTCCTTTCTATGGGAAGTCTTTTCCAACCTGAAACCACTTTCTAGGTTAGGCAATTAAGGGAAAAGCCCCTTACTCTATAGCAGGGAGTCTGGTGACAGCAGTCAATAAGCTGGCAAAATTATGGATCTAAAAAAAAATGCTACAGGATGGAAAGCATTTTCTTACTATAAAAGGATTTGTAAAATTGAAAAAGAAAATTTAAGTCATTCATCAATATATTACATGATCTTTTAAACAAAAAAATTATCTTTTGCTACATTCCAATATAGCAGAGGGGTAGCCAGGATGATTTCAAGCAAATACCACCACATACCAATTAATATCTTTTAGTACCTTTTAATTAAAAGATGAGAGTAGAGAATCCTCATGTATATTCATTGATTTATAGTAGGTTTACCTACCATTTACTACAAAGTAACAAAAAAGAAAACAAAGAAGTTTAAAGATAGGTGTTAGTACCTAAGGAGTCCATGTAATCATTTTCATTAGGACTTAGAGAGGTTGCCTGCATTTTAGAAACTTGTAACTGAGTGGTGGTTGAAAGTTGAAAGCAAAGATCTTTCTACTTCTGAAAATTATTTACAGGTCTCATGTCTTATAATTTCTTCTTTCCCAGATAAATCCAACCAAACAACTAAATAATCTGAAAACACCCATTTGACAAAAAGAAGAAAATTATACCATAATAGTTATCTAGTTTGCTTTAAATACTCCTCAGTAGGTTTTAGGCCACCCTTTTCTTCCCCTACGCAGTATGCTCATTTTACTTAAAAGTGGACTATTCCCACAACTCTCCTAGTTTAGTTTCCTGGGACTGCTCCTGAGGAGAGTTGTGGCTCAAGTTGTATCTGGAAATGAAGTTCCAGATACTGTAGTAGAATAGCGCAGACCAATATATATGACCTTGAAGTGAGTGTCTGCTATAGGACACCTGACCAGGAAGAACAAATGGATGAGAACCTATACAGACAGTTATGAGTAGCCTCATGTTCACGGGCCCTGATCTTCATGGGGGAATTCAATCACACCATTATCTGATGGAAGGACAGCACAGCAGGGCATAAGCAGGCCGGGAAATTCCTGGAGATCACTGATCATCACCCAAGTGATGGAGGAGACAACAAGAAGAGGTGCCCTGCTGGACGTCATATTCACAAACAAGGAAGGGCTTTTGGGGGATGTCAAGGTTGAAAGCAGCCTAGGTTCAGTAATCATGAGATGGTGGAGTCTAGGATCCTAAGGGCAGGGCAAAAAGTGAAGAGCAAGGTTACAACCCTGGAAGTCAGGAGAGAAGACGGGCCTGCTCAAAGGTCTGCTTGGAAGAGTCCTCTGGGATAAGGCCCTGGAAAGAAGAAAGGCCCAAGAAAGCTGCTTAATATTCAAGGATCACCTCCTCCAGGCTCAAAAGTCGTCCATCCCAACAAATAAGCCGGGGGTGATCCTTCCCCTATACTCAGCACTGGTGAGGCCACCTCTGGAGTACTGTGTCCAGCCATGGACTCCTCAGTACAAAAACGACATGGGCATACTGGAGAGAGTCCAAGAAAGGCCCATGGGGATGGTTAAGGGACTGGAGCATCTCTCCTATGAGGAAAAGCTAAGAGAGCTGGAACTGTTTAGTCCAGAAAAGAGA
>JANZLQ010000008.1:25274836-25290624 GCA_026212715.1 Elanus axillaris
TTAAACTGTTCTTATCTCAACCCACGAGTTTTTACTTTTTTTCCCGATTTTCTCCCCCATCCCACTTGGGGGGGGGGGAAGGGGTGAGCGGCTGCGTGGTGTTAGTTGCTCGCCGGCCCTAAACCACGACACCATAATTGTCCATTATAAACTTGGTAGTGAAATGAGTAATGCAGGATTATTCACATTTGATAAAATCTTAATTTATGTTAGTTGTCCAACTAAGGAAGTTAAAATCTCCTTTGTATCTTCATTAGTGTCTCTGTGATCAGCATTTTTAGTTTAGGAGTCTTTAGCTATGTGCATGCTGTTAAATAAAAGACCAGGGTCCAATCCTTGGCACATTGATTTAGCCCTTCCTAAAATGGATTTGCCTTATCTTCTTGCCCTTGGTGTTCTAATGAGATTTCCCTATGTCCTAGTTGTTTATGCTATTTTGTCAGCTCTGTATGTCTGAAATAAAAGGTTTGCATTATGTTGTTCCTCTCAACAGTGGCAGAATAAAATTGGAAGTGTGCACTACATGCCCTGGGATGCACATAAAAGAACATGGCATGATTGAGGCCACAAAGATTGTCTTCTGAAGGAGTATCTGATCATTGCAGATGTTGCAGGGTACCAAATATGGTGTAGTGTTCGCCCCACTGCCTTTTGGAGAGTTTTAGGAAGTAAACTATTCCCTGAAAATGTCCAGATAGTATCTTAAGGAATGTAAGTTAGAGCAGTCCCAAATAGACTTGTACAGTGAGCTGACAAGTGGTGTGGACTTAAGGGTCAAGCTCGCTTACTGACTCTCCTTTATTCAACAGCACAGATGTATCTAGTAGGACCCAGGTGATAGGATTCCAAGAATAGGGCTGGGTAAAAGCAGTGAATATACCAAACTTTATACTTCCTACCCAACTCACTTGTGGACCATAATTACTGGGCCAAATTTTAATTTGCACATAAAGAACAACTTCTAGGCAAATGGGAACAGCATTGCTGTAATTTTCTAGATTAAAAGTACTACATTTGTTTTGGGAGACACTGGACTCTTACTTGCTGGTTGTTGTTCAGCCAGTCATTCTACCTTGCTTCTCAAAGGATATAATGATGTTTACTCCTTCCTGAAGTGATTTGAAAAAGGCAGTAAATAAGTTAAGTATTTATCAGTATGCTGACAGGCTGAGTATTTTTAACTCAAGGTTTCACAAAATCTTATAAATCAAAATGATGATTAAACACCTGGATCTTAATAAGTTCTTCAAGTTACTATTGATAACTAATTAAATGTACTTAAACAGATATGGGCATATATCAGTAATGATGGATAGAAAATTGGGACATATTAGTGCATCACATGCAGAATAGCTTCAGACTATTTATTAAGTACCTAAGTCAGTCTAATACCACAGAATTTTTTGTTTGCTTATTTGGTTGGATGGTTTGTTCTGGTGGTTGTTTTTTTGGTTTGGATTTTTTTTATGTGTGTGTGTGTATGTGCAAGGACAGTAATTCTCTGTGGTGTTATAACATTAATGTCATATTTAACTGTTTTTAATGGTGCTTCAATATTATCAAACATTATCTGCCAAATTCATTAGGGACTGCTTGAAATTTAACTCTTCTGAAAATTAGTGCTACTCAGTGAATTTTCTGGATATAAAATCTAAGATTAGACTTCACAGACTGAGCTTCAATTCATCGAATTATCACCTACATCCACACAGCTAGTGTTTCCTTCTAGATAGATACCTTTAAAGGCCTAGAATCACAGAAAAAATCACTGGTCACGGGGTTATACAAAAATCTTGTCAGAACTGTTTTTTAATAGAAAAATATAGTAGGGAAGAAAATGTTGTTATAAATTTTAAATATTTTTTCATATGTTGAAAGTTCTTCCGTTTAGAACTAAGCACAGAACAAAGAACCAGATAATTAAATAACCTATATGTACTGCAGGGAGGGATCAGATTTTATGCCATGGCAATGACTGTTTACTCTGCTACATGTTGGAGAAAAAAATGAAAAGTCCCTAATGTTGATCTATCTCTCTTCAGCCTTAGCTGGAAAAAGACAAAGTGCTATTATAGCCCAAGTCCATTTCAGCTAACTTTATGCATCTGACAGAAGCATGTAAATTAGGTGAATATTTTCCTATGCTTATAGTTCCCATGTAGAGAATTGGATAACTCCAAAATTTCTCACACATGAAATGGTTTTCATTTTATATGGCATTTGTCTAGCCACTAGCAGATACTTGGAAAAAAGTTTGTTGCAACTCTTACTGTCCATGAGAAAAAATTTCTGTCCCAAAGTTTATTTAAATATGTATTTAAATAAAGAAAAAAAAAAGTAGCTGTGGTTGCGGTTTCAACTGCCTAGGCAGCTACCTTGAGACCTCAAAAAGTTCAATACTGTATTATTTTCTTCTGGTAGGTTTCTTTTTCTATGATCAATCTACTTTATATCTCTATTGAATTCTGACTTCTTGTACGGGTCATTGTTTCTTATTCCCTAATAGTTCTACTAGGGATGTGCAAACTTAATATATTTTTACCATTTACTGAGTTTGCTGAATTACAAGCAACATGCACATGTTTTATGAACTCTCAGGTGGGTTACAATGTACAGAAATGAAAACAATATATGTGATATCTGTAGAGTCAGCTAGCAGCAAAAAGACAGGGGGGAAAACATTAAAAAAGCCTTGTTTGTTTTTTATGGTGACTCTCCTAGGAATAAATTGACTATGATTTAGGTTTTTTTTACAGCTTGTAAAGTTATGGTCCTGACTGATATTAAAGGTATTGTTTCCCAAAGGTACAGATTATGAGTGCTACAATCAAACAGAAAAGTATAGTACCATGCATATTACAATTCTATTTACATACTGTGCAGTAAGACTTACTTAAATATATTATTGAACAATGGATGTAGACAAAGTTAAGTCATTACTAGTTTCCAAATATTGGTTTATTTTAAAACCACATTTATAACTGCTTCAAAAAGCTAAGTATTACCATTTGTGGTTTTTTTTAATTATTATTTCCATTGATTACAACCTTACAAACATACCACAACCCAATTTTTTGTTCATTTGGTGTTCTGATACCAACTAATAAACTTAACTACTTCAGTAAGTTTTAAAGGTTATATTTAAAGCTATTTATTTATACCCTATTAAATACCAAAAACTTTGGATACATCCAAGTTGATTCTTTCAAGATATCACTCAGTCATCTCTGAGCTCTGTGGTTTGCTTCTAATTCAAACCACAAAATAAGGAGCAAGAGCCTATGCATGACTGAAGGCTACACACAACTGCTCCAAATGGTTTCTGTGGAGGCCCTAGAGGTACAGGAGGGCACTAGTGTGTAATTAGGGGGGTAGTTTAACACTACGCACTCATGAACACTGACTGGTTGGGGCTTCTGTGTGGAAAAGGTGTGAGTGGATTGCAAGCTACTTCTTGGCTCTTTGGTTCCTCAAGTCACAAGAAAACTGCATATGGGAAAGCTAAGGACCCATAAGGACATGAGTGTTCAGTAAAACTTATGACCTCCACAATATTTCTGGTAGGGTTAGAAATAAGAGCTAGTCTGCTCTTAGATTTATGTCCAGGATGGTAAGGTACTAGAGCCAGAGTTACTGTGAGGATCCAGAGCTTCACTAGGTACATCTACATTATTAAATAAAATAGGCTCATTCTCTGGCATTAAGGATTACTGGCACGTCACAGCTGTCTTTCTCACCAGAATGCAGTGGCTTTTTCCATCCTGCCTGCTGGGAACCATCAACGGCCTAAACATTACCTGGAAGAGTACTAGTTCACACAAGCCAAACCAATGCCAGAGGCAAGAGCTCACTATTAAAGAGCAAAGAAAATGCTCAGGGTTTAAATCTGTGTCCTGGTTCTATTTATTTTACTGATAGGAACATAGTCATTAAGTTCAAACCTGAAGAGTTTGTGAGTTTTGGTAAATCACATTTGACATGAACTGATAGTTCTGATTTATTAAAAGAATAGCAAAAATTGTATTGTACCTGAACACAGCTTATGGGAAATAAATCACAGAAGAATGGGAGAAAGGATATATTTTACAAACTCTAAGTACTTTCAGCCTGTTTTTTACCTTAGCTCCTTAATAACAGGATCCGAGTTTCTTTTTTGTTTATTTTTTCTCTGTTTGTTTTTCTTCTTCTTTTAATTTTTTTTTTTTTAACAAAATAGATACTTATTCCCCTAAATCAGGGCTACTCTGCTATTAAATTAATCATTCTAAATGAAACAGTCATTCTTTGATGGAAATTAATCATATTTTCTTTGAAATATTTTGTTAATATTAGATAAAGTATATGATGAAACTTCAGATTAAGCATAAACATGAGATACCGATTTACAGGCACATTTATTTCCTTTTTAAAAATTTGATTATTCAGAATGTCCAACAGGAATGGACAGATCTGCATGTGAACATGGCTGTGATGAGATGAAAACTTTGTCATAATATGTTGCCTTCTTTCTATTATGTGTGATAACGCAAAAAATGACATATTTTTCTATTTTCTATATTCTATTTCTTCCTTACCTTGCTCCTTTTACTAAATGAGCATTCTAATAATTTTGAGAAAGAAAATTTTAAAACAATGGTCCCACTAAAATTCAAATTTTGAGGATAAGAAGGAGATGGATGACAGAACTCTCTATGCTCACATTATTTAAGATTTTGTAAGTCTTTATTTTTAGGACTTTATATAAAATTTGGCCAAACATTTAAGAATTTTTTCCTGACATATTTTTCACATGTCTGTCCGAGACTGTTTTCAATTGTTTGGGTTTGTGTTTTGACAGACAGAAAAGGATAAATTTCAGTATGAGTCTAGAGAAAAAATACGTTGCTTGCTTTGTGTTAATCATACAGTCATTTGGCAGAAAGCTGTAGTTTGTCCATGCCTTGGAGAAACAATTTTAAATTTGGCAGTATGTTTGCCCTGGTCTTTGGAATATCCCCTTTTGCCATCTCTGAGAAAGCTCTGTGGAATTCAGCTAAGCTGCAAAACTCAGAAAATTGCAGGTTGCACATGTTCAGTAGAGGCTCAGGCTGTATTACTAAACTAATATGCATTTTAACAAGAGAAATAAAGTTTGGGCTTTTCCAGGGAATGGAAGAAAGTTGCTTAAAATGATGAAAGCTATAGATGCAAGCAACAAACAGGCGTTGGCAAGGTAAAACATTCAGCCTCTCACATTGTTGGCTTAAGTCAATAAGCAATTCAGCCTATGTATGCTATGGCTGTTAGCTGGCTCCTTCTATAGTGAGGAAGATGCCTGTAAAGTCTGAGTTCAGTGCCTATAGTTTAATTCTGACTAATTTCTTATTTCCTTGACCTAACACATGGTTGATTCCTGTTGCTTTTATTCAGGAAGCAAGGGAGGAGATGGACAGTGGGCTCTTCATGTTTCAAATCCCACCCTGGTCAGCTTCTGGAATGAAGTAGGCTTTTTTTTTTTTTTCCTGTTTACTCAAATTCAGTGGTGTTTTTACAGCCTCACAAGAATAATGTAGATCAACGTTCTCTTAAAAATCATAAAGAAATGCTATTAGTTCTATTGTTAGATGATAACTATTTCTGAAGGTTCACATAAAAGAAGGGAAATTCCTCTATTCAATATTTCAGATATCTGAAGCTAGAACTACTCTAAAGATGTCAGGGTCATGAATCATTGCCTCAGATCCTAAAGGTTTGACAAAATTGCAATTCATGGAAAAAAAAAAAACCACAACCAAATTTTCTAATTAATAAATCAAAGGATGTATATTCTCTATACATACGCCTCATTGCTTCTCATAAACTGCAACTTTCCAGCTTTTTCAATATCAAATATGACAGCAAGAGTTTATAACTCAGGGACAAACACTCGTACAGTCATTATTTATCATAGAAGATGATAATACTTGCACTTTGTCAACTTTTGCATGTAGATTACTAACTTATATGTGGCACCTGAACTGTGCAATACATATTGGTTGATGTGCTCTTCTATGATAGAGTATTTCTCTAATGAAATAAGGAAAAAATTGAAAAAGAGGGGAAAACCAGAAACATATTACATTGGATACCTTAATTATATATACTTGTACATTGGATACCTTAATTATATATACTTGTACATGTATCCATTTTGGGTTTTTTTTCTACATATATATTGGTAGAGAGAGAGATAGATAATCATAACAGATATGCATTGCATCAGTAATCAATACAGAAACTCTCACAGAATCAGCATTCCATCTATTATTTTAATCTATGGCTGAAAAAAAAAATAAATGTTGAAACAGGTCCCAGCGTTTGCTATGCTGATAAGTGACTTCCTTGGAATTAATTAGCTAGCTGCTTTTCCTTTCACTGTGTATAGCCTATTATGATATACAGGCAATAAGAGCTTTGCTTCAACATGAAATATACATCTGAACCTCAGTCCTGGCAGCAAAGAAGAGATGAAGACAGTCTAAACCAGTAAGAACTAGAATAATACTTGACATAGTGTAGTAATTGGTGGAAACGTGACAGTCCAGAATATTTCTACAAGGTATTGTTCAAACTTAGGCTCCTGTACCTCAAAACCATTATTTTTAAGGTTCTAAACCCACTAAAATTTAAATAACGATATGAAATGTATCTGAAGTATTTAAATTCCTGAATCTCTGACCACTGAAATGGGAGATAAAATTACATGAAAATAGATTTTCAGATATTTTCTACTTTGCCAATAGCACTTTTAGGCCAAAGTCCCTGAAGAACAACTTATATCATAATATTTTGGCACTTCCAATTTGAGCTTCCTGAAAATGGAAAAGAAATCATATTTATCTAAGTGTTTAAACACCTCAGAAAGATTTAAACAGAATGTGACAGTAAAAGTAGACAAAGGTTAGAGAAGTCTCATTTCTGACTCAACTGGTTCACTGATACCAAAAAAATGACACTTCAGAGAATTATATTGTGGCATTCAGAAACAGTTTGAGACATGAATTGCATCAGTATTTCAGAAAAAACCTTGACTTTACTCTCATTCTGCAAATATATCCCCTTCAGCAGTCGTATGAACTCCATCCAGGTTCTTAACAGAATGAAAGTGGGTTGACCAGGAATGTTCTACTCATTTACTTATAATTAAATGCAATATTTCATAGCTATTTATTGCTTTAAGGAGCATATTTTATTATAAGTTCCCTCTTGCTTGAAATATCTTTACAGCAAAATCTCATTTTTTTCCTCAAATGTTTAACAAAGAGATAAATGATAGTAAATAAAAAAGCTCTATTCTTTTAAAATTATTTTCAAAGAAAAAAATAAGAATCAAAAAACCTGTTTTTATTCACTCTTGTCAAAGGAATTGAAATTTTGTTGCAATGGAAAGTGGGAGGTGTCTGAGCTTTAAGTGCTGAAAAAACTGAAGAATGTATTCCTTGTCTGGTCAGACCAGCTCAAACACATCTGACTTCACTTGGCTGATTTCTACTAAGCTTTGGGAACATTTTAACAGTTCTAAATCAAATGTGGTTGAGAAATGTCAATAAATAGCAAGCTATGATGGGTGGTGAAATCTCCCAGCAGTGGAGTTGTGTCCAGGATAGCCGTCCACATGCGTGAACCACTTAAATAACAGCCCTTTGCTTAGCCATTTCATTTAGACAGAAGTAGACCAGAGCAGTACTAATCCACAAGTGGTTTCATTAGGTAGGTGTGAGGTGGAATATGGGAGGGAGGTAGAAAATCTAGTAGCTGCATCCAGCTGTGCAGTTGTTTCTAGAATGAATATCCATTTTCTTATCCAAAAATAAGCTATAACAACATTGCTTTTGTCTTCATTGCAAGTTATGTTTCTATAATAACACCATTAGAAAGTCACACCCATAATCAAAGTAGTAATGTTGATATAAAGGGTATGAATTCATGAGGCCTTAGTTACACCAGAACTAGGCAGGTTTCTCAAGAAAACTATGCCAGACTAATGCTGAAAGAGCAATTAAGCTGGTACTCTTTTCAGCATACCCTGACACCATAGTAAAGACAGTGTTTGAAACTGATGCAGGAATTGGATGATGCAGGGATTGCATGAAGCAAAACCAAGGTCATCTGAATATTTCATGTACCTAGTGAATAATAACATTAATATAAATATTTAGGTATTTCCTCAAAAAGACTTATATTTTATTCAAAATAAATTTTATGTTGCTCTGGAACCGTTTCACAGAATTACTCTATAGAGATTTAGTGGCTATTTAAACAAAAATGATAGATACTCCCAGAGCTGATGTGATTATGCCGACTTCTATTTTTACAACATTCTATCAATAGCATTCAGACTGCTAAATCCACTCACTGTAGCTGTTCTTAAAGGTATTTTTCAACTATTTTTTCTTTTTTTTTTTTTCTTTCCTTAGGTTGTTACATTATGCAGCTGATACAAATGTGAATTTAGCAAACATGAAATTTGCTAACTGTGCTACTCTGGAGACTGACAGATTTTCAGCATAGCTGTGTGGATTGTATTGGAGCTAGTTTTACAATGGTCACGGTCTATCAATCTGGTGAAGGAAGGCAGCAAAAAATTTTTCATGCCTCTGCAAATAACAAAATACTTGATCTAGCTATCTTTTCCCTAAACCTCTGTATTTTATTCCTGCTTTCCTGTTTTCCTTCCCAGAAACATGAGCATTAACATCCTTTCTAGTGCAGCAGAGATTCTTATGCTTGTGGGCTGCTCTTACTGGTGGATGGGATATATGCTTAGAGCAGTGAAATGACATGCTGTTTGGAAATTTGCTGAAATCTTGGTCCCAGTTTAGCCTGTGTTTTCTGTTCAAAACTTACTGTACCTCTGCGACACATCAGCCCACATAGAGGCAGCAAGAACAATGAGCAGCCTGCCGTGGCTGGAGTACTTTACAGGTGAACACCCTTAAGGACACACAAGTGTCCTTCAAAGTTCTGGATTTGCCTAATCACTACACTGCTGTATACCAATTAACTTGCTGTAAACTGAGTTCATCTTCAGGATAAGCCACTTGCCATCTGGTAAAGCCAGCATCAAACTTATCTGGTAGATGATTCTTAAAGAAGCGAATGTAGCTGCAGCTTGCAAGGCAAGAGAGCTCATTTCTTCTGGAGAGCTGCCTGTGGGTGATGCAGAGGGTTTGGGCCACACAGGGATGTTCAGTCCCCAGGAGCCCCGTAGCACAGACCTAGGTGAGTAGTGTTAATGCTTTTGGGCTGTGCAAAGGGCCTGTTCCTGTACCACCCCCTCTCCCCTTGAAAATCAGGGCCATAAGAAGCAGCAGATTCCACAGCAGAAAGTGCGTAAAGCTGCCGCATCCTACCATTGAAACCATATCTGCTTAGAAGAGTACGTAAACATATATTGTAGGACTATTCTTCCTTGTCTTACCTGCTCAAATGCTCTTTCTCTTGATCTTGCCTCTATGTAAGTGTGCAACAGACAGGATAATATGCTGAAAAGGGGAGAGAGCATAACCTAGAGGTAACTTGGCAAGAGTGGAGACAGATGGCTGATGTGAAAGCATCAGAGGTTTGCTCCCAGAGTACCTCCCAAAATAGAGTTGGTTGTAAATTAAATTGCCCTTTATAAACAAGGTGCATTGCTCTAAAGTCTGGCCATCTGATTATGGGTGCAGATGGTCTGTTACTGTGGGGATTTAGAGGTGTAAAGGGATACATGACAGGTAAGTGCCCCAGGCTCATGTCTCAGTGGCCTAAGGTTACACAGGCTGGATTCAGTTTGTAATTCTTTTCAAACAAGTATTCTTTTTATGAGACTACTAACAAGGGTGTCAATATTTTTGAGTGTGTAGTTTACGGACACTGCTCCAGTATATAATACACTAAGACAAACAACAACTTTTATATGAACCTGTGATGGGTTGACGCTGGCTGGACATCAGGTGCCCACCAAACCTGTTCTATCACTCCCCCCTCCTCAGCTGGACAGGGGAGAGAAAAATATAGCAAAGGGCTTGTGGGTCCGAGATAAGGACAGGAGAGATCATTCACCAATCACCATCACGGGCAAAACAGACTCAGCTTGGGGAAAATTAACTCACTTTATTACAAAATCAAACTGAGTAGGGTAATGAGAAATAAAACCAAATCTCACAACATCTTCCCTCCACCCCTCCCTTCTTCCTGGGCACAACTTCACTCCCGGATTCTCTACCTACCCTCCAGTGGCACAGGGGGATGGGGAATGGGGTTTACCATCAATTCATCACACGTTGTCTCTGCTGCTCCTTCCTCCCCAGGGGCAGGACTCATCACACTCTTCCCCCACTCCAGCGTGGGGTTCTTCCCACAGGAGACAGTCCTCCACAAACTTCTCTAATGTGGGTCCTTCCCATGGGCTGCAGTTCTTTACAAACTGCTCCAGCATGGGTCCCTTCCACAGCGTGCAGTCCTTCAGGACCACACTCCTCCAGCATGGGTCCCCCGAGGGGTCACAAGTCCTGCCAGAAAACCTGCTCCAGTGTGGGCTCCTCTCTCCACAGATCCACAGGTCCTGCCAGGAACCTGCTCCAGTGCGGCTTCCCACGGGGTCACAGACTCTTTTGGGCACCCACCTGCTCTGGCATAGGGTCTTCCCTGGGCTGCAGGGGGAGATCCGCTCCCCCGTGGACCTTCCTGGGCTGCAGGGGGACAACTTGCCTCACCATGGTCTTCCCCATGGGCTGCAGGGGAATCTCTGCTCCGGCACCTGGAGCAGCTCCTCCCCCTCCTTCTGCACTGACCTGGGGGTCTGTGGTGTTTATTTCTCTTACATGTTCTCACTCTCCAGCTGCCATTTCTCCCTGTCCCACAACTTTTTTTTCCTTCTTACAAATGTTATTACAGAGGTGTTACCACTGTCGCTGATTGGCTTGGCCTTGGCCAGTGGCGGGTCCATCTTAGAACCGTCTGGCATTGGCTCTATCGGACACAGGGGAAGCTTCCAGCAGCTTGTCACAGAAACCACCCCTGTAACCTCCCCCCCCACCAAAACCTTGCCACAGAAACCCAATACAGAACCACAGAGCAATCTCACACATTCTGAAAGATTATGTGTACGGTAGACCTAGAATATTTAAATATTTGTAATGTGTTATGTATGTATATTTATATGAATCTAGATATTTATAAACTTCTGCTTATATACATATATATGTGTATAGATGTTTACAAATGCATAGATATATATACTCACATGTAGAGGTTTATACATACATATATGTTCCCATATCAACATATACATGCATATGTACATTGGCAAATGAAGACTTATTTCTTCAGTCAGAACTGCTGTGAAAGCACTACAGAATAAACTGGCCAAATATCTTACCATCAAAGCAAAATGGGTAATGACCTTGACTTAATAAAATGTTGCTCATTAATGTATGTGTTTAGTTATTACACTGAAAAAAATCCCAGATTTTACTCCATCGATACATGACATTTATTTATATATGTTGTATATCCATGGAGTAATATGATTGTCCTTGTATTAGAGACTTGGCTTTTTAATGCACATACTCACTGTTTTAGCACATGATCAGAAACTTTACAGCTCCTTCTCAGCTGCGGACATCTGGGTTCACAGAGACTGTGGCAGTTGGCTTAACTGGTAGGAAAAAAAAAAGAAAAACTGTTCCACTAAAATATTTAAGATGTCTAAAACAGTCTTTAAATAGCTCTCCATTAGTTTATGAGATACATACAAAATATATAGTGTATTTCAAACCATTTCTTTTTCTGTCCTAATCCCAAATTCAAGGTGAATAAGTTTAAATACAACCACATATGACATTATTTGTCTGTCTATATATATTTCTTATATGCACATTTGTATTTGCATATTATATACACAATTGTTGTTGGATAGTAAGTTAGCAACTATTTAAAGGTCCAGTCCTGTCAATACAGGTATATTGCAATGCAATATGTAATACATTGTCACAGTTGTGACCTTATGAACTTGGGTGAGTCATTTCATCCTGTTACTTCATTCCCCTTCAGTAAAAAAATTGAAGGTTGAAATGAAATTAAAAAAATTAAAAAGGTTGAAATGAAATATACTTTTCTCTTATCTCTGAAAAATATTTCTTCACATCTGCAAGACAGCCTCTATTTTTCATCTCGTGTTAAACCTTTACAGTTGTAGAGATTTGGGGAGATGGGACATTAAAAGTCTGAGAAATTTTATTTTTTCCACTTTTTTTTTTTTACTGTTCATGTCATGTTCTTTTTTCACTTGGATTTATTTGAGGTAGTAGAAATTATTTTCAAAAAAGAAGCTTACAACCTTTGAACATTATTAATGTGTAATATTCCTAAAATATGCTATAATGTTGATTTTTGCAAGCCTTCTAATGTCAGCATTTTAAAGATAAGTCTTTCTCTTTATATAGGTACAAAGTTTGATTCTCCCATTTAAATGGAACAGCCCTTAGCCCTGTGGCTGAGCGCTAGATGGAGGTGCACAGGGGGTTCCTGGAGCCAGGGAAACCCAAGGAAGAGCAGAGAGCCCTGCCAGGAGCCAGCAGCCCTCACAAGAGAGGCTGACGCACCTTGGCCATTACCAGGAGCAAACGCGGGAGATTTAACTGGCCCTGGGGACCACTGGTGACCAGGCATGCTGTGACCAAGGCCTGGAAACAGGGATGGAGAGGGTGCTGTGCTTTGTGCAGCTGTTTGCTCAGAAGAGCGAGTGAGGAGGGCTGTGCACCCTGCCTGTAGGGCTGCAGCCCAGGGAAGTGCTCTAGGTCTCTGGTGAGGACTCACCTCAGAGTTAAAAATTGTGTTTCTACAGAGAAAGCCCCTGAGATGTCTGACAGTTCTACCCAGACAGAACTGGTAAGGAAGGAGGCTTCAGTACAGATGATAGGTTGTGATGAGTGCCCAGACCCTTCTCTTGGAGACAAGGTAAGTGCTTGCTAAAGATGTGCGCAGGCTGATGAACTGTTGTGTCAGGTGACCCAATTGCAGGAAACAGTTAAAAAACCGCACAGTATTATTGGGGCTGAGATGGAGATAAATAAGTGGTTTCAGAACCATGCTCCTGTGGTGGATACCACAGAGAATAAGGCACCTTGGACCCTGCTGGCTCCCAAAAGCAGGACTGTGCTTCAGTCCCCACCCTCCAGGATTACAATCAAAACCAGGTATGAAGCTTTAACAGCTGAAGACACACATGAGCAAGGTCTGCAAGAAGAAACTGTACCAGCAGCACACAGTGGATACCACAAAAAGAAATGATGAGTGCTCATAGTGGGTGACTATGTTAAGGGGCACTGAGGCATCCATATGCCCGCCTGACAGGGAGTCATGAGAGGTATGCTGCCTTCTGGGAGCTAAGGTCTGAGATGTTGCTGAGAGCATGCCACAACTTGTCAAAAGCACAGACTACTATCCATTGCTACTTTTTCATGGCGGCAGAAATGACACTGCAAGCTGGAACCTGGGCAGAATCAAGGAACACTGCAAAGCTTTGGGGTGCAAGTGAAAAGTATTGGTTCCCAAGTAATTTTTTTCTTTCATTTTAGCAGTTAGAGGAAAGGGTGCAGCCAGAAATGGACATATAATGCAAATCAACTTCTGGCTTCATGGACAGTGACATCGTGAGAGTTTTGGCTTTTATGACAATGGGACATTCTTCCATGACTATAGCCTGTTAGGGCAGGATGGGATCCACCTGTCTGGAAGAGGCAAGGGAATCTTTGGCAGCAGTCTGACCAGCTTGGTGAGGTGGGCTTTAAACCGAAGGACTTGGAGGGGCAGGGTCCCTGTGGAAATGCTCATGCCATTGCATCCAACTGGGAAACAAGCCAGGCCAACCACAGCAGCAACAAATGTACCTTAGCTGCCTCCCAAGATGAGGACCAGGAGACCAATCACCTCGAGTGCATGTATACCAATGTATGCAGCCTCAGAAGCAAATGAGGAACTGGAGCTCTGTGCCCAGTCAGCAAGTTATGATATCACAGGAATAAGTGAAACTTGATGGGACAACTCACATGACTGCAGTCAAAGGCAGCCAAGTGGTACACCACAGTTGATATCACTAATGTATTTTTCTTAATGATTCTGGCAGCAGAGTGCAGATCACAGTGTGCTTTCACTTGGAGGGGCACCCAGTACACTTGGAATTGAATGCCCATGGGGTGGAAACACAGCCCTACCGTTTGCCATGGACTGATTCAGACTGCACTGGAATAGAGTGAAGCTCCAGAACACTTGCAATACATTGGTGAAATCATCATATGGGGCAACACAGCAGAAGTTTTTGAGAAGGGGAAGAAAATAGTCCAAATGCTTCTGAATGATATTTTTGCATAAAACAAAGTAAGGTCAAGGGACCTGTACAGGAAATCCAGTTTTGGGGAATAAAATGGCAAGATGGATGTCATCAGATCCCAATGGATGTGATCAACAAAGTAACAGCTATGTCTCCACCAACTACCAAAAAGGAACCACAAGCTTCCTTCAGCATTGTGGGTTTTTGGAGAATACTTATTGTTACTATTGTTACTATTATTTTCCCTTCCCTTTCTGTCTATTAAACTGTCTTTATCTCAACCCATGAATTTTACTTTTTTTTTTCCTTCTGATTCTCCCCCCTATCCCACTGGAGGGAAGGAGCGAGCAAGCAGTTGTGTGGTGTTTAGTTGCCAGATGGGGTTAAACATGACAATTGCAGTGGATGGTTACAGGCTGTTTTGTAAAGACAGGCAGGGAAGAAGAGGAGGAGGAGGAGTCACACTCAATGTTAAGGAGAACCTTGAATGTACAGAAGCCAACTATGGTGATTGTGGAAACCCTATCGAATGCCTCTGGGTCAAGTCCAGAGGGGTCATCTCCACGGGGAATCCTGCGGTAGGCATCTGCTACCAACCTCCAAACCAAGATGATAAGGTCAACAAAGCAATATTTGGGTCACTTAACCAAGCTTTGGGTCAAGAGAACCTGGTTCTTGTGGGTGACTTCAACTACCCAGACATTTGTTGGAAGAACAATACATTAGCTCACACATCATTCATCAGGTTCCTGGAAAGCTTAAAGGACTGCTTCCTCATACAAATGTTAGATGTGCCAACCACGAATGAGGCACTGCTGTAATTGCTACTCACAAACCAAGAAAACTTGCTTTGTAATACCTCATTTAATGATAGCCTTGGCTGCAGTGATCACAATATCATGGAGTTTGGGATCCTGCTGAGCATGCTGAAGGGTAGTTCTGAGAAAAAAGCTTTAGATTTTTAGAAAAGCAAACTTCAGCTCTCTCAGAGCTCAGCTGGGAGGGATTCTGTGGGAAGCTTCCATGGGGGTTAAAGGAGCTAGCGAGTTCTAGGAGTTTTTCAAGGATGCTCTCCTGGAAGCACAAAAACAGTTCAGACAGGGAAGTAGGCAGAGCAAGAGACCCCCTTGGCTTAACTGCAAGCTTCTGAGTCTGCTCAAAACCAAAAGAGAAGCATACCAGAGATGGAAAAGCTGATGAGTACCCATTGAGAACTACAAGGGCATTGCCAGGGCATGCAGAGATGAAGTTAGAAAAGCAAAAGCTCAGCTTAAATTGAAATTGTCCAGAGATGTCAAAAGCTATAAGAAAGGGTTCTTTAGGTACATAAACAACAAGCAGAAACAGAAGGGAAATACTGATATGCTGTTAAAAAGAAGAGGTGAATTAGTCACCAACAATGCTGAAAAGACAGAGGTTCTCAACACTTACTTCACCTCTGTCTTTACCAGCACTG
>JANZLQ010000008.1:25292022-25303937 GCA_026212715.1 Elanus axillaris
AAGAGGAAAAATTTCATGAGAACAATTACCCATTGGAATAATCTCCCCAGGGAAGTGGTGGATTCCCCAACATTGGACATTTTTAAGATTTGGCTGGAGTGAGTGCTGAGCCATCTTGTCTAGATCTTGCTTTTGCCAAGAAAGGTTAGACCAGATCATCATTCTGGTCCCTTCCAACCTGGTATTCTATGATTCTGTGATTCTATATCATACCAGTGATTAAATACTGAACTCTTCATTTTGAATTGGTTTGAAATTTCTTACCTTAGCATGATTGCAGAAAAGGGATGTTTCAAATTAAGAGTTTTATACTAAATAATCTTTTGTGGTTTTGGCTTTGGCTTGTTTGGAGTTTTTTTTGTACTGGAAAGTTATTTGGCTGGTTGACGTAGAGCCAAGCTTTAAAAAAAATAATGAATGTGCTTACTCATTTTCAAGTATAGCCTATTGAAATCAATGAAATGGCACAACTGCTTAGAGCTAAATCCTTTAAATGTTTCTAGACTGGATATTTTACTTCACCATTGGGGAACAGACCTTGTTGACCCTCCCCCAAAAATTCTCCTTAATTTACATTACATTTCTCTTAAAACACTGAAAATTTTGTAATATATTATAATCTTTGAATTACCTATTAAAACCAATAATAACTATCATTTGTATTTCAGCCACAGTGCAGGTTACAAAGGTAGAGCAAAGGAATTAATTCCACAGCTTACCCCCTCTCACCCTTTTCATTCTATAGATTGCCCACCAGTGGCTTCTCTTTGTTTCTAGTTACCTTCATGTCAATTTAAGGAGTTTTCTGAAGATGTGAATAATCAAAGACTTATATCAAACCAAGCAAGTTAGTGCTTTGAAAATGGACTAATCTTTTTTTTTTTTTCTCTCTCTTTTTCTTTTTTTCTTATTTAGCTCCATCACCTGCAACAAAAATTTCTGAATATCAGCAGCCAGGTACTTGGAAAGAATACACTGTGGGAGTTAATGTGTATGCAGCATAAGAAAAAGTACAAACATACTGGGGGTCTTAAAAAAATCAAAATACATTTCAGTAATCTCTTAGCCGCTAAGAGAATGTCTTCACATCTGTGTATATATATTTGGAGCCCTTCAGAACGAATTATTCTTTATAACAAGGACAGAACAAGGTTTGCAAGTAGGGTTTGCATGCCCAAAAATCTGTCTAATTTTTCTGGCAGTTCCAGATGACTAATGGAAGGTGGTACATCTCCTTACAAACTTTATCCTGCCAAAGTCCTTAGCCCATTGCATTTAAAACAGAATGTCACTGTACAACAGGGTGTTAATTTAGCATAGTAATAATATATGCAGTTTAAGCTTTTCAGTAAGTTTCAGTTTTCCTATGAACACTGACAATATAATACAACCTCATATGGCTAAACGTAATTCTGAGGGCATGAAGAAGAAGTTTTGCTTTCTTTTAATTAAAACTGCCAGAAACAGAAACAATTTTGTATCAGCAGTGCCCTTTTAAATAGAGATCCATTTCTACTGTCAGTGTCTTATGTGGAATTGCTGGTCAACAAAGATGAATGTACATTTTATTCAGAGTCATGTAAAGGGACCTAAAGGATGCAGTGAACCAGCAAAATGCCTTTCACAGCTGGAGCCTGTATTGAAATGCTAAGACCTTGCTTTAATTCCTATTGCACACTAAATGCAATCCCTGATCCTGTGCTACTGAAAGCAATAGCAAAACTTTCACTGGCTTAGCTGAGGTTTGGACTAGTCCCTGAATTTCTTGCACACTCTATAAGTGTCATTTTCTAGATCTGTGGGTAAATTTAAGGAAAAACACAAAACCAAACAAACAAAAAAACCCAAAAAACAACCAGACCTGAACTTCTTCAACAGAATTATCCATACTGATGGAAGATAGAACTGTTTGAGCTTCCTTGAATCTGAGAGGATTAACTCCCAAAGTTACTTACAGCTCAGAGAGTGACTCAAGTTTTCACAGAAATATACAGTTTAGTACTTAGGGAAAACATCCCTCCTTTGAAATTCAGTCTTGTGATTTTGTAAAGAACAAAACTAGTTTTCTAGTCTGTTATATGTTTATACTAGATGCAATATTTGTATCTACATTTAGTTCTTAAATGGGTAGAAGTAAATAATAAAATTTTAAATTTATTTAAGACTGGGCACTAAACCAGAGATTCTCAAAGAGCTTACAGAGTCCCAGTTTATTAAGCCACTACAGTTTGTTATAGTTTTATGAGAAAAGTTATTGGGGGCAGTGGAGGAGTGGTGCCTTATTTGTTTAAATGCTAAGAAAGTTTTAGACCTAGTTCTCCAAGCATAGCCAATATTACAACAAGAAAATATTCTGCTCTTGAAAAGACAGATCGTACTTCATGTCATCTGATATGCAATTAATAGTTATATTCAGCCTCTCAATTTTATTCTTTTTATTAACCATACATACATTTACATTATACATACATTAGAAAATCTGTTGCTAACACATGTTCAGAACACACATTCATTATCTGCACTGGCTTGCTTACAATGTGTTAGAGCTATTAGGCCTAAATTTGCCACAGCCTACAGGTGTACGCTGAGTCCCATACTACCCTTTCCAGACATAATTTTAAAACATTGCTTTAAAAGCCCTGGAGGCCCCTGAGCCATTCTAGCTTGGTTTAATTCTTTTTCTGTATAGCACGTTTCATAAGAGTGTGCCCCATAGCAGTAAACAAAATCTAATCAATAAAATCCACTGAAATTTGACCTTCTCTTCACCCTTAGACTTGGTTGGACTTATTTTTATTTTATCATTATTTTTTAAATTACTAAACAAATGGTGAATATAGTTTTGTGTGTTCCCTTATGGTTGACTGCAGTCGTTTTGGGTAATCAGTTACTGGTGTAATAGCTCTTTAATTGTACAGCATATATAGAATTGGAACAATGTATTCATAAATGGGCTCTGGTTTTCATTTAATACTTGAATGCTCCTGAAAGGAGGAGGCTGATAATACTCAATAGAGTCAAGTAAAATGCAAGATTCTTCATTGCTGTTTTAGTGCTGTGTTGCAATCTGGCCAAACAGAAGTCCTGCTGCCCTTGTCCTGAATGTGATCAGCCATTACCAGATGTCTGAAAAGCCACATGGTGCCTTTACGACGCAGAAAACATCTATAAAAGGGGAGAGACCACAACTGGATCATCAGTCATCCATTTAAAGCAAATGAGTATTCTGCTCATGGTGGCTTCATGTTACAGTTATAACCATACTGTTGAAAACTTTTCCGTGTTAAGCAAAGATTAAACACAGAAAGCTTGTCATACTGTCAGTCAAATGTGGGTCTAAAGCTTGATTACTTTCTGTATTGTTTATCTGTAAGCTTGGGCTCTGTTTAGGGCATAGGGATGAGATTTGGTCCCTTTTAGAAGGCAGATTCTCGGCTTACTCGCTGTCTTAATGTGCACCCAGGTGCTCAATCTTGCAGTCTGCTAGGTCAGTAAAAATTGAGTCATATGCAGCAGAACATCAGTTTGTCTTTTCTAAGCATAATGCAAACACTTTAAGCCAAACTACAAACAATTCAACAGACAACAATGCAAGCAAAAAGTGCATGGGTCTCAGTGTACAACTATATTACTAAATAAATAGAGGCAAGGAGAAACCTTGAGCATCAAATCTGCAAGGCTATACCTATTCCAGGAAAGTTAGAAGGCATATGTCATAGGTATAGGCACACAGTTGTTAAACCCATGGTGTTAAAATGTTAGGAAAGTACATCCTAGTATTTAGTCAGTGCCAGCCACCACTCTACAACAGTGCTTGACCACGATTTGGTCATTTACATGAGCTAAGGACTATTCACAATTGGCAATGCATTTTGGCTAGCCTGATTGGGAGGGTAGGAGAGTTAGGTCGATGTCTATAAGTCATGCCATGCTATTCGGGTTAAAAAACAGTCCCTGGCACACAAGCATGCAGTATGTGAAGTCCTATTGTTCGCTCTGTTTAATTGTTATGTTGGTCCGTAGCCTCAGATTTGGTTTATTCCAACTACATCTCTCCAAGACAAATCTGATCCAGTGAGTCAATGCAGGCCTAAAAGAAGCTTCTTCCAGATGACTTCAGGGCCAAAGATTAATCCTTGGCCTGCCTTTATTTATCAACTTAAACAGAGCCAAAAAATCATCTATTGTAAGCCTGTGCTGAAGTCTACTTCAGGCTTTGTATTGTAGGTACAGCTGGAGATGTTTGGAGATAGAATGTCATCTGTCTTCTGACATGTTTATATAAGGTTTTGCTAGAATTCCTTCCATTAATGGAATGCTCAATAAACACTTATTTCATTACTTACTTGTGACAAGAGGATTAAAAAGGTAGACAAGAGTAACACAAAATCATGCCTGCTGTCCTTTCATAGCAGTGAGCTTTGATAGATGTATCCCACATCAACTAAGCCATTTTCCCTGAGAGCATTCAGCGGAAATTCAATAAAGAAATTGCTCCTTAGCTGTCCAGCACCCTCCATTACAGATTCAGTAGTCTTAACACAACACTGTTTTCTGTTTGTTGCTTAAGGCCTCAAAAATACAGTGGAAAAACAGCACAAGATTTCCTATTAAATGACCACATACTAGGAGGAAAAAATATAAAATAGATTTTTTATGTGAAAGGTCTTTACATATCTCAGAAATAAGCAAACCACTACTTTGATCCATATTCTGACCTCATGTCATGGCATCTCTACTGAACTTAATCAGTCTAAACTTTAAAAATATTACAGTGCTTAGATTCAAGTAAGCTATACAGACTGGTTTCACAACCTGCCAGATACTAACTCCCTACATACAGCTGAGGCAAAACAAACCAATCAACCAACCAAACAAAATTAGCACATTTAAGGCACCTACAAAAGCCATCTCAAAATATTCTCAGTTCTGGTGGTAGACTCAGCCCAGGATAGCAGTAGTCTTGGTTGTTTGTTCACTTCCCAGATTCAGAAGATGGGTCAAGTACTTTAAGTTCCATAGTCTGGATATTTGCTTCTCTTTGATGAATGATTTCAAGTCCAGTCAGAAATGTGAAATTTATTGCTATATTTTCAGAATAAAGAAATTAAAATTTGAATTTTATTTGTACTAGGTGGAGTTTCATGAGTCTAACACTGGTGCACAATATACTTTCTTCTCTGCAAGTACTGCAATCCTGTAGCCTATAATAAAATATACTCACAGCTAGTAAAGGCCACAGGCTTTGAAATAAGCTTGCACGGGCTCAGGACTGAGGTTTTTCAGAATTGCTTTGTCTGAACTTTTCTTGACCTGCCTGCAGCTTTGCTTTTATTTGATTTTGCTGTAACAATTTTTTTTTTTTTTCTGATCAGGTGGTTATGGCTAATTTGTTTTGCTTATCATTGTATGGTACAATCATGGTTTTACAGAGATAGTCATGACAAGTAGTTTTTTTTCTGTGCTGAATAAGATATTTATGGTTCTAAGATAATGATGTAGAGTAGAGAAATACAGACCTGGTCTGATAGCAGAAGCCTTGAGAAGTGGGAATGCAACCCAGAAGAGCACAGGAGTGGGATGATAAGGGATTGAGTACCAGCTGGCACTGGAGAGCCCATGGCTGTAAATAACAGACTCGTGGTCAGTTACAGAAATGCAGATCTGAAGCTGGACAAAGTTGGGTTTAGAGGTAGTAAGGAAAAAAAAAGAATAAGCACCTAACATACCTAAAAGGTATCATAGATACTATATTCAGATATAATACACAGCAGCAGACCAATGAAGAAATTTATAAAATCATTTTAGCAACCATATAAAAATTATTCTTAGTGAATCCCAGAGTGAGGAAGAAGAAAGTCTCAACATGAACACCAACCATATTCTTCCCGGTGAAGGATTCCTGCTGCTGACAACTCACTGTAACACCCCCTCCACCACTACCGGAATGAAACTGACCACAGGAGTCAGAGAAGCAGGGGGAGGGATAGTACCCGGAAAAGCATAAAAACTAAATGTGTCTAACAGTTTTAATTGTATTACTGAGACACTTTTTTCTATAGAGAAGTATTATTTCCTTTTCTGTAACAATTTGACCTGAACTAATAATGCTTCCTGGATTAGATTGTTAAAATAGACACTACATTAACAATAAATTATTTGCTTTATACATAAGCTGCATTTCTCTTTCCCCTTAAACAAGATTTTTAACAATATTGAGTAAAGTCTGAATTGAAAGGGAAAAAAAGAGTGGTAAAAGCCTTCTAGATTGCTACAGCTGCCTATTGCTCAAATGTGTTTTGCTGCCTCTTTCAAAACTGATTACAGAGAGGAAAGCAATAAGGGTCATCTTTGTTCCCCAGATGCAAAAACACTTAGTGGCATCTGAGAAGCCCTGGGGTATCCAAGATATCTGTAAGAAGTCGGCAACTATGACATAAAACCTATGAATGGCCTGCATCCCCTTCTGGACTGTCAGTAGGAGGCTACTTGAGATAACGTAGGGAATCTCAAATGGCATTAGGGGTCTCTGTTCAGGGAACTTAAAAAATGCTACTAGGTCTGACTCAGAGGACACCACTGGAATTTTGAACTCTCTGAGTTCTGAGGCGTTTTCCAGATAGTATTTGACCCCATCCTATTTTACCTCCTAATCAAATATTTACTTGAAAAAGACTGTATTCTGATACTAATTCAAATTCAGCAAAAGCTTAAAAAAAATGCCTTACTGATACTTACAGTCTCAGCCTAGTGTTGAATTTATGTTAGTTACCCGTAATACTGATTTTTAAAGTTTGCAAATTATAAACTCCATCATAGAACCATGATTTACCCTTGAGTACTAGCCTAAACTTTTTCCAAACTTGTATGTGAAAATTGAGTTCTCATTTCACACTGGATTCAGAAGCACCTCTCTTGCTCTCTTTAACTTGGTTTTCCAGAAGTTTGAAGTATGAGAAATACTTTTTAAGTGAAGAAACAAAAACTTTTAAATTTAATACAAATTGCAAGGGAAGTTTCTCAAGTAATTGCTGGTCAGATTCACCTTGCTGAAAGTGATAACACTTGTGATACTAATATCTTTTGAATTCAAAAAGAAAAGACTGCTAACTATTTCCTTTCTGGTTGTGTTGTGTTTTTTTTTTTTTCTTGTGCTTTTTTAAAATAATCAGAAGAAAGATTTTAAATGTTTTAATTTTTAAACAATGTCTTTAATTTTTAAACATTAGAATTCCTATTCTAATTGTAAATTTGCATAAAGGCTGGATAAAGATTGTCTTTACCGTATCTTTCATTCATATTATGTTAGTGTTGCAGGGACATGACATAATTTTTAAGATGATTACCACAAGCAGTTAGCTCAGAAATGTCAGTTTAAAAAACCCCAAAACTTCAGTTTGAAATACAATTCAAAGCCAGTATATTGCAATGTTTTTCTCCATGTGAACTTTCAGATTGTTTGCTGGGAAAAAAAGGAATAATTTATCTTTTAAAAATTTTGGTTCATATTTTCAGGGCAATGCTATTTTAGTTCATTGACTGGCATTTTATCTCTGTATCATAAAAAAAAAAATCTATTTCATATATGGCAGGAACTGGTTTTGGACACATTAAGATGCTAACTGCCTGATTTGGTAGTGAAGTAGAAGTCAGACCCAGAAGCCTAGGTAGAAAAGGTCTTAAATAAAAACTGATATTATTGAAGATGAAATTGCAAGAAAAAACATTTTTTACCCCGTAACAAAACAGATTTTAATCAACAGCCATTACTCTCAGGTTAATGGCACATTTAGCTAGTACTTTAGGGGTTGAGTAAGTCCCAAAAGGAATGAAGAGAAAGGGGACAATCTGTCACAAACCTCACTGTGTACTAGCTTGTCAGGGCAACACTGAGACAATTTCCAATAATGACAGTAGATAATATGGCAAACGATATATGCAGACACTATCTTGGCATTGTTAAGAGAGCAATTCTTTTAAGGCTCCCTGTTTGTCCAGTCTACTAGATGCATTATTTCTTTTCTTTTGTAACAGAGACACCTATTCTTGTTTCCCTCAGACATAATTGGGTGAATCCTTCTGTCCTTTCTCTGTTCTTATTCCCCTGGTCTCCACACAGAACTTTACCGTGGAAAAGCCAAGGATGTAAAGGTTTGATTGCAAAAATCTTACACTGGTCAATGCTTTTGCCTGTGTCTTTAGAGACTTGTCTTATATATATATCAATACCAAAGAATTGATTTATTGCTTGAACTTTATAAAAAAGGAAGAGCATCAGAGGTATAGAATAAGCAGTTTACTAGGGTGTAATGCTTATATCTGCAGTATATGTTAACTGCAGGATTTATTTTCCAATACATGTGAAATTTTTGTGTGTTTTTCTGCTTTCAGGTAAATCATAAAATTTGTTTTGGCAATCTGAACCTTTAATTTACGTTTTCTGACATTTTTGGTTTTGGAGTTGGTTTGGTTTTTTTTTTTTTTTTTTTTTTTCAGTTGTCAGACTAATTTATTCCCCTTTAATTTTTTCCAAAGAGAATACTATTTTTTGCTAAAACTATTTTTGAAGTTTTATCTTCAAAAATGTTAAGCACCTCAAAAAAAAGGTCTTTATGTGATTTTAACCTGTCACAACTAGAAAAATATAAAATCCTTAATACTTCTTAAAATTTAAGGCCATGTGTAAAGTGGAGGCTTTAGGTCCATCACTTATTAGTCCTGCTCCTTTATATACTGAGTGACTTAGAAATGTCACTTCAGCTATATAATACTGTATCCAAGCTTCTAACACATTAGCCTGTATCAGCTAATGGCGTACCTATCCACTGTCTCCTTTCAAACATTTCCCAGTTAGTTCAGAGAATGTAAAGATTTGCATGTCAGGACAAAAAATCATCAAATGGATAATGTGAACAAGAATGTTCTTAATTGTTCGTTGCTGTATTGTGTCCAATCTCTGCAGTTTGCAGTACTTATCAGTGTTTGAGATGGTATTTTGGAGTAGATGGATCATTGATCTGTTTTAGTATGACAGTCTGGCAGAGCAACTTCTTACCCAACTGCATGTCTAGGCTATCTTCCCTACACATTTTCACAATTTGTCTTTAAAAAAAAAAAAAAAAAAGTAAACTCAGACCGCTTTCCAGTCTAATTCTAGTTTTACTGCTTATTAGTTTTTGTCTCCTTTAAGGCTACATGTGTTGTCATCACAGCATTGATGATTTTTAATCTAATTTAAACTGTATGATGTGAATGCTTTTGCTGATGCTATTTTAAAAAGCACTGCTTTTATAAGTAGCTGAGTATCATTAACCTACCAGTTTTAAGCTTTAAAACTTTTTCTGTATTACTGGAAATTTAAAATTTATTTTTCTTAAAATCTTTTCAAGCCAGTTATCTATTCTCTCCTAAGACTCCTGTTAATTTTTATATGCTTCCTTCAGCCTTTATCATAAAACTAAACTGTGATGAAACTCATACCTCATTGGGTCAAAGAAGGATTTTTCACATCAGTTAGCCACCTTGACAGTAGCTTTAATACATTTTCCAATGATGGTTACAAGCATGTTGTTAGAACAAATGCTTATACTTTTCAATATCATTCTGATCAAATAATCTTTATGAAGGATTGAAAGGCAAAAGTCTGTAGAGAGACGAAAAGAAAAGTCTGGTAGATGAATCCTCTGCCTTGCAAACAGTGTGTGAAATCCTTCTTTTAATTCTAATTTAATAACTCTTTTCTGACCTTAACTTTTTCACTTAGGAACTATATTTCCTTAAAGAAACAGCTCATACAGGTGTGACCAAGTAAACTTTAACAGTCTAAACTAGCAGGAACATTATACATGCAGATACATAGAAATTACACTGAGAGGAATGTATAGAGAGAAATTCCAAGATCTCAAAGTAAAATTTGAGAATTTTATTTTCTCTAGTTTATATCTCAACTCCTTTCTTGATGGAAGCTGATTTCTTTCAGAATGACATGTGAATAACTAGTGAACACCCTTCCAAGCCTAAATTCATAGTGTTGAAGATGAGACGAGTTTTCAGACAGTAGGAAACGCATCATCAGTAAAAACAGACTGTGTTTTATCTATTGTTCCATATTAAAAGCTTAATTTAGGTTTTCAAATGAATGCATACTGTCAGCAATGGGACCTATATATAGATTTTCTACTTATATTATAGAGCCATTATGTTGATTGTACTTGGATCTAGGATATGTTAAAAGAACAAATAAGTGACTTATAAGTCATATGCTGAGCATTATCTTTTGGGACTTTTTTTTTGCTGCCCTATAATATTATTAACAAGTTGATCAGGTCTGAATGCTAATAAAAATGTACTTCTAAGCATCAGGTCTGAATACTAATAAGAACATAATTCTAAGAAATACTTAGCAATGTTTACTCATTCCTAACAATGCTTTAAACATAATTTCTTCAGATATGCATTCTAAGAAAGTCACTTGTAGACATTGTTAAAAGACTTAAAAGGATGAGTTTTTCTTGTACTGATTTAACTATTTACTTATTTAAAATATTCTCTGGAAAGCACTGGCAACAATAGAAGAAAATCAATGCTCACATTCCAATAGTAATTAAAAAAAACCCCAGTCCTAGGCAGGAGTAATTCACCAGTTTGGAATCAGTGCTATTGTGATTTATACCTGATGTGAGACCCTGTAAAATATTTATCTCACACTATATATAAAAAAAAAAGGCAGTTAAAAATTATCCTATCAGATTTTTGTGATATCCATTAAGATAATTCCCCAAGTCCTGAAAATGAAAATCCTTGTGAGAATCAGCAGCTGATCTTTGAGGCAAGTAGTTGAATAGTAGTGAATAAACACCAGGTGTGATGGTTTGACCCTGGCCAGCAACTAAGCACCCACCAGCTGCTCACTTGCTCTCCCCGCAGTGGGATGTGGGAGAGAATTGGAAGGGCAAAAGCGAGAAAAGCTCATGGGTCATGATAAAGATAGTTTAATAAGTGAAGGGAAAAACCCCTCCACAACTGAAACAACAGGCGATGTAAAGGCAATCACTCACCACCTCTCACCAGCAGACTGATGCCCAGCTGGTCTCCAAGCAACAGCTACCTTGGAAAGACTCCCTCTCCATTTTGCTGCTGAGAATGATGTTGTATGCTATAGAGTATATCCTTGATCAGTTTAGGTCAGCTGTCCCAGCTGTGTCCCCTCCCACCTTCTTGCCCACTCTCAGTCTATTGCCTGAAGGGGGACAGAATGAAAAACAGAAAGCCTGTGTAAGTGCTGTTCAGCAACAGTTAAAACATCAGTGTGTCATCAGCACAGTTTTGGTCACCGGTCGAAAACACATCAATATGCATGCTGCTAGGAATAAAATTAACTCCATCGCAGCCAGACACAGTACAGCAGGTTAAAAAAAAAAAAAAAAAAAAGTCAAAGCTGTTCAGGATGGGGAGCAGAAAATCTAACGAAAAGCTCACAGGTTGAGACAAGGACAGGGAGGGATCACTCACCACTTATGGTCATGGGCAGAAAGCAGACTCGACTTGGGAAAAAAACAAAATCACTTTAATTTGTTACCAATCAAATCAGAACAGGATAATGAGAAGTAAAACCAAATTTTAAAACACCTTCTGCCCACTCCTCCATTCTTCCTGAACTCAATTTTCTCCAGCGCACATCCTTCCCACAGGCCACAGGCCTTCAGTCCCAGCCTGCTCCAGCCTGGGCCTTCCCCTGGAGCCCCGGCCATCTTGGGGGGCATCCCCCTGCTCTGGCGTGGGCTCCTCTCTCCCCGGGCTGCAGGTGGGCCTCTGCTCCCCCGCTGCCCTCCGTGGGCTGGGGGGGACAGCCTGCCGTCTGCCCACGGGCTGCAGGGGCATCCCCCCCTCCCTCCCCTCCTTCCTCACTGCCCTCG
>JANZLQ010000008.1:25304094-25322583 GCA_026212715.1 Elanus axillaris
TCCCCCCCTCCCTCCCCTCCTTCCTCACTGCCCTCGGGATCTGCACAGGGCTTCCTCTCACATCCCAATCCCCCACTCCCCGCAGGTTTCCCCTCTTCAATCCGTTCTTCCAGAGGCGCTGCCACCGTTGCTGACAGGCTCAGCCTGGGCCAGAGGCGGGTCCGGCTTGGAACCAGGGAAGCTTCCAGCAGCTTCTCACAGGAGCCGGCCCTGCAGCCCCCTCCCCTCCTACCAAAACCCCACCACAGAGACCCAAAACAACACTTTAAAAGACTGAAAGATAAGACAAGGATATTACATTCTGGACTCCTGTCCAGGATCCAGCTGATTCAAATACATTAGTCTTTTGTTTCTTCCCCGCCTCCTCCCCCAGACCTAGTAGCTCTCCACACAAACACAACATGCAGATTTACAGGGATCTCATGAGCTGATCTAAACTATAATAATAATTACATCATCTCAGTCACTGGAACATCTTCCTTTAATACTGATGAAAACTATAATGCGGGAGAGAGTAGAGAGTCTTTGTCATTCATATTTTACATTAGGTAACTGAGACCCTGAAAGTCCACAGCACAGAGTCTCAAATGTTCCTTTAATCATGGGTGAAGATTGTAGCATCTGAACAGTCTGGATAGAAATGACTGCAAAAGATCTCAGGGGAAGTCTGTGACACAGCCAGGGATGATATTCACTGTTCCTGAGCTATGGGTGTAGCTGTAAGATCATACCTGTGACTGTCTTGTTTTCTTACTGTTAGAGAGAGAATATAAAGGTGTTCTCAGTGACTTTTCCTGGAACCATCTTTTTTTCTGATCAAGATGAATAACCCAATGGCCTCTCCAGTACACATAAGACACCCTTGAGCTGCAGTAATGCCTCAATTGTTTCTTTTTTTTTTTTTTGCCTGCACTTTACAAGGCAAGAAGATATCTTCTAATGTGTTAAATGAGCTGTTCACAGTGAAAGATGGAAGGTTTTGCTTACTCAAAAGGAACTAAGAATTGCATGGTATCCTGTGGGGTTTGGATCAGAGAGTAGCCTGAGCATTATTTCAGATTTAAAATACTCTTCAGTTGTTTTGCTAAATCCATTTGCTATGTCAGGAGGTGAGGTAGGTCAGCAGGCCAGACACATCTTCACTTAAAGATAAGGAATTTATTAAAAATCAGTGAAGGGGAGACCACATTGCAGTTTATTAAACACAAAAAGAGGACCTTTACAAGCAGGGAGGAACAGGTTAGCTCCCAAGAGCCATGTCATATTTGGAAGTATTGTAGGAAACAGTTTTGATTCTGAGTGAAAAGAAACCTTTCTGAAACTTCAGGAAAGTTTGGGCTTGTTCTTGCTTTCTTAATTTTTCATTACTTCACCCATAATCATTATAGCATTGGCACTTTTCTACACCTGGTGAGATATTTGTTTTTTATCATGTCTCTTAAGAAAGACCTTCTGCTCAGGAAATAATGGAGCCTAGGAATGCTGCAGCAGCTGCCACTTCCTCTCTAGTGCATCCCACCCTGCTGTGCTGATAAGACACAAGCTTCAGTGACAATGTTGGCTTGCTCTGCTCCTTAGCTCCAGTGGATATTCACACTCCTACCTCAGAGACATGCAGGTTTGAAACCTTGAGCTTGTTGTAGCTTCCTGATTTTTCCAAATTTTTCAATGTTGCAGACTTTAAGGATTAATCCCTGAGTTTTCTGGTTTTCCTTCCTTTCCCATAGTCTACAAGCTAAACAGAACTCCAAAGCCATCCAAGAACATGTTTGCCAACCAGGGATTTTTGTAAATAATCCAGTACCATTTCTAAACAAAATAATGCCCTCCAGCTAGCTCATATTTTATATGTCAGTGATATTGAAAATTACATTGGTATGTTTGAGGACTTGAAATCAAACATTTTTTACTTAGAAATCTAAAAGAATAATTTTTAAAGTTTTGATTTTTTGGGTTTTTTTTATGGCTCACTCTGTAAATGTTCATAATTCCCTTGATCAACAGTCATTGGACTTAGTGGCATTTTCACATATGCAAACTAACAATATGTCATCGCACTTTGTGAACTAGAAGTAGAAGCTAGTACCACAACACCGACATACTAATCCAATTACTAAACAAAATGCAGGTTTCTGCCAGGTTGGAAGAAGGATCTTGCAAGCTGCCAAAACTCAGATGTTCATGGCATCTGAGGTGAGGAAACTAAAGCCTTTGTCTGGATTCTGGTGGCATGGCATTGCAACACCTCTTTTTAGGTAGGACATGAATTCTGCTGATGTTCATTATACCAGCTGTACTGAACCACCTGCGGATCCTCTACCTATGATGCATCTTTCTCCACTAGAAGGCAGACTGATCAGACCCACGATCACACGAGTGCTAAAATTGCCAATTTTATTTGTGATTTTTGCTTAATTATGCTGCATATTCTTGGATTTGGGCTAGCACACAACTTTTCACATGATTCAGCAATGATACATTTAGGGAAGAATAGTAAAAGGTGGGGCTTTTATTTGCTTGCTTGAGGCTTTGGAGTTGTTTGGGTGTTTTTTTTCTGGGTAGAAGATCCCAAAGGATCTCAGACAACAGTTGAAACATTATGAATTGAAATTTAATCACTTTCAGGAAAGTAGAGGGAAGGAAGAAAAAGGAAGAAAGATAAAAAAATGTGGAAGGAAATTGCAAACATTTAATTTTACCATTTTCAGGATATATTTAAATTAATGTTACTGAGATAAACAGAGGATTTCAACAGAAATAGGTTGTAAACTTTCCACAGACCATCCTTCATAAGAAAATAAAATTTTATTGCATACTAAATTCATATTTGTAGCCAAAGTCTGGCATTATACAATTGGCCATATGCAGTTACTGACGTTCAAAAACCAGGTTTCATATTATGTGGATAAAAAGAAAAATGCAGCTTGTTAACTTCATATAGAACATAATGTCAACTCAATTTTGACTGGAAAACACGGTGAGTTTTCCACGTGTAATCACATACTCAGATAGAAATAAAAATCAATATGGCCCAGTTTTTAAATAGAATGTCACACTTACCGGCTAGCAAAAAAAAAAAAAAAAGCTAAAAGATATATAAATACCGCATAAATATTTCATATCGTAATGCAGTCTGGATTACAAAATATTTGAAAGACCTTAGATTTCAAATAGTGCACAAAACTATACAGGATATCTTTCATTCTACAGTAAGCTTAGGCATAATATATGCATGTTGACATGTAGCATTGATTTTTCCTTATGTACAACTGTATTAATTTTTAAAGTTCACACAGACAAATGTGCACCTTTCAGAAACAGAAGCACACAAATGAATAAGATCCTCAGTGGAGATCTCCATTATGAAACTTTGGTAATGGATGTGTGCATTTAATAAAAATAATTAATTTCTGTTTTTTTAAAGTAGTTTTTTAAAGGATTGCGTCTTGTCTTATCCTTTCATATTTATATAATTTGCATGCACATTCTTGCTTTAAATTTTAACTCTTGTTCAAGGGAAAAGTTTATTTCTACAAGTGATACTTTATAAATTCAATAGCTGGAAGCAATCAGCTTTTGATGCCATTTTTTTCATTGAAACAGTAAATAAATAAAATAAATAAACAAACAAATTCAACCCTGTAGCAAGTTCATTACAGGCAAGTTTAAAACTAGCATCTACTGTGTATTTTCAATTGCACCAAAAGCAACAGAATACATATTATGCAAATTATTTAGAACTATTCATCACAACAAAGGAAATGCAGTAAGGGAATGTGCTGCCTTGCAAACTTACAATGCATAGCAGTCTTCTTCATCTATCTCTCCAGCTCATCTAGTACGACACCAGACTTTCATCAAATCCTACAAAATAGCTCAAACTTTTACATCTTGGAATTTTTATTGTCACTGCATATATTGCTGCAGGAATACAAGATGGAAAAGTCACTTTTGCAGTGTGATTGCTAATTGGCATTCCTGTTACTACAGCTACACAAAACATAGGCAAACACAGATTTTCCTCCCAAGTGATATCCACTTGCTTTGGATATACTTATTTATTCTGTCAAAGGGATATTTCCTCCAGGCCCTTCAAATTTAGTTTACAAGAGAGTAGGGATGCTTCATATCATTCAGGAGAAAGCCTTTAGACTGATAATTGATTGTTTACTTGGAGTTGGTTGGTTGGTTTGGGGTGGGTGAGTTGGTTTGTTGTTTGAGTTTTGGGTTGCTTTTGTTGGATTTTTTTTGAGACTAATAATGCTAATAAAGAACTTTAGACAGAGATTAATGACAGCTTAAAATCCTCCACCTTATTAAGGTTTCATCAGTTGCTTTTGGAATTAGAAGATGAAATAATGGAAATGCTAGCTGTGATTGCACTGACTCTCCTGTTAAGGGGAGAACAACTTCATTTATTAACCAATACAAATAAATCGAATGGTAATTAGACCAGTGTCCTATTAAGATACAAAAATAAGGCCAAATATTGACAATCTATGTGAATGGATTTGGTGTTATATACTATGTGGGTCTTGTCTGATCAGCAGTTGGTTAACGACTAGTAGAGTAAGTTTTGGACTAGTTCAAATATTTTATGGCAGGTAGTCCAGAATCCCCTTCATTGATTTGCTGGGACCATTTGGAGTCAATACAAAAATGTCCTGTAGACTTTCACACATACAACTGAATTGTCAAACCTAACCTGAAAATGGAGTAACAATTACAAGGCTGTTTATTTCAGTTTCTATGAGGCTGAATGTATAATGGAGGTGTGACAGCTGTATCTCCTCAGCCAGGTTGGGAATCTGAGAACTTAAATTCAGTTTTGATTAAGTGATTCACTCTTACTCATAGCAAAAGGTTAAATTTTGTCACAGCATTTGACAGAGAGTGGGATTAGGTGAAGATGCTAAAGAAGGAAGTTTCTCTGTAAAGTGTACACTATATAAAATAAGCTGCAAAACAGAACAAAATTGACACTCTTTAAGAACATCACTTAAAGATGGTAGCCACATAACATCTTTTCTACAGTTACACTTTGTGCTGATGGCAGTATTTAACTAGCTGAGTAGTTGTTCTCCTTCCCCTGGAGACTCTACAGATTGCTGATCTTCTGAATGAAAGTAGTATGAATACTGTATGTTTTTAGTGTTAGAGATGTCACAAGGCAAATCATAAAGCTATAAGTTGTCAATAAGTCAGTAGCAGAGTGATATTGACTACAAGTTCTTTTAAAATTGCAAAACCAAAATGGTTTTGCAGATAAATTGCCATATTTAATAATAATAATAGCAACAACATTAACAAACATAATGATCAGGTCCTGAGCACCTACAGCCTGAAAAACAAAGTGAAAATCAGATTTTTATCAAAAAAATTATGCTCATGAATGTCTTAAAATTTAAAATAGGGAGAGAAAATAAGTCACTTCAGAGGGGATTTTTTTCCTTGTTTTTGCAGTCATGTTTTCTCTTGCTTTACCTAGTTGTCCTTATGTTAACCGACTAATTCTATCAGAGAAAACTTTTAGATGCAGTTTTTAGACTACAATAACAAAACAGCTATATGGTCTCTCAATATACCAGGTAGAAGAGGAAATATTGATTGTTCATCCAGGAACACTTACTGATGTTGTCCTGGTGATAATGTGAAACTTGAAAGTGAAGATGAGAAAACACACCTGCTAAGCTTGGCTAATGTATTAGCCATTGTCAGTGCAAATCCTGCCTCAGTTCTAAAACCCTTAAGTGCCCATACTTTAAAAATGTCTGAAGTACAAAATAGTCTTCATAAAGAAGCAATCTGATTTAAATGCAGGTTTCAACTTGGGAGCTAGGTGTTAGACATGTGGTCAGGAAAGACACTGCCTCTCAAAAGCACTATTTTAGTCATATTTTTCCTACCTTCTTAATTTCCTGGAGCCTGGGAGCTGGTAGCTTGCTTCATGCCAGTGGTTGGAATGGCTCAGTCGCCACCTCAACTCATCAGTTCTCAGCATCATGTGTGGGACATGACCGACATCACCTCCTCACCCTCCAGGGAGGCAGCAGAACAGCTAGCATCTATCTCAACCTCTGCAGCCAGCCACATGGATTATTTAGGATGTAGTGTGATCAGGATGATGTTTATTTTTATGCCTTATTACTCCTGTTCTATGAAAATGTGATCCACTCCTTACCTCTAGAAAAATGCCAGTGTAATTGAAGTAAAAATTCCTAAAGCTGTCCTACCTATAATTTTCAGCTAACCGTGATCTAGGTAAAGATCCACACAGGTATCTTGAGAGACTGTCAGCACTGATATATTGGCCAGAAAGTTCACTGCTGAGTGAACAAGACATGCTCTTTATCCCAGGAACTGTGTACAGTTTCCTGAGTTCCTATCAACCCAGAAAACAACAGATCAGAAAAGGGCAGATCATATTAACAGGCTATTAGACTTGTCATATGGGTCAATAAGTATATAGAAAATATAATTATTTTTATAATTGGAAATAATCACCTATTACAATTTTTAACTAAACCCTGAGAGTATTTTTTTTCCCTAAATCTCATGCCTAGTTAACTAGTCTCGATGAATTTCCTGAGTAACCCCATCATCATCATCCATCTTAGGTGATCTTCCCCCCCAAAACAGGAAGTACTTATTTAAGTGGCATCCCAGAATCTGGCAATGATTGTAAGATATTACATAATAGTGATATAATTAAAGAATTCTTTTCAGTGAGTAGTCTTTTATGTCTTTTCATCATGTCATATATTACCTGGTTTTGATTAGGTAAAAGCTGGTACAATGGAAAAAAAAGGTCACTGTGGTAGTTTTAGTCCAATAAAAATATTTTTTTTCTTTTTTCCTGTGAATAAAGAATTCTTTATAACATTTAGACACATTACCTTAAGGTCTGGTAACCAGTTCAGATACAAGATTCAAGTCTCACCAGAAGGGTAATATTCACTGGTATAGCAAACAGATTGTCATTTTAGTTTGAGGTTATGTTCAACCAGTCTAATCTTCTATGATAGATAAGGCACAGAATTTTCCCTTCTAATTCCTGCCTACTGTCCAGAAACATGTCCTTTAATGCAGAAACTGTGCAAGAAAAGTTGCACAGGCTCTTTTCTACCTCTGCTTCCACTGCTTATCTCAAAACCAGCTTGGTCTAGAAACTTCACATTTACTGCATTAACTAAGCCCGAAGGTGAAATATGCACAAGGGTATAGGCTATGTGGCTAATTTAAAAATTATTTGCTAGGGAAAAAGAAATTAACTTCCTGATGCTATGCAAAATCCCTACAAAGATAATGGCTTTAATGAAGAGTTCTTAACAGCCTGCGGGATTCACAATCTCTTTGCTCAGTGTCACAGCAGATCATGGTAGCATACATGCCCAATTGTCACTATTTAGCCAGCACAAATCCTTATTATTCAGTCTTTCCCTCCACTTTATCCTCACAAAGATGTCTCCCAAGACAGTATATTTCAAAGGATTTAATAGCTGGTGTCACTGTCTCACTTCCCAGATTCCCTCACTTAGAGCTTTCAAATTTTGTCAAGCACTTTGCCTAAAACTTGCAGAAGTATAAGTACTTTGGTTCAGGGTTTTTTTGGGTCCTGAAGCTTAAAAATTGTTTTTGTAAGGTCTTTATTAATTACAAGAGTAGCAACAACAATAATAGTAGTAGTATGCCTTGAGGCACTGACTCAGCAAAGCACTTATATGTGTATTATTTTCTATACCCTTGTCTGCATTCATAATGACACTTACAGCTTGTGTAGTTTACAGGAAAAAAACCCTCACTTTTTTTTCAGTGATGCAGGTGGCAAAAGTGAAAAACCTGTAAGATGTATTTATTCCCATACACATAGAATCACATCATATCAGAGTAATAGTTGATCTAGTGCACAGTGTGACATGTTGCACATTTATCCGACCAAGGGTTGTCTGGAAGAAGATACAAGGAAACCTGTAATGGAAAAATCTGTCCATGCAGAAATTTTTTTCTCATTTCAGGTACATACCTCAAAGCATGAAAGTCTATTCATTTAAAAGTAACCATGCATTTTCTCATGGTTCATGTAGAAAGCTGGGCTTTCCAGTTCATCCTGCATGCTATATTTTCTTTTTATTTTGAATGCCAGCATCTTGGGAAAATGTTTATTCCTGAATTGTACTGAATTCATTTCACATTCTGAATTAAACAAAACATACTGCTAATAAAATTAAACAAGAGCCAGAATAACAGGTCTCAATTTCTTCACAAATATCTAGATTTTGATTGTGATCTAAGCATTACTGCTTTTATTGCTTTCTATAAAGACTTAAATACTAATCCAAACTCATGTACACTATGAGATAGTAGATATTTAAATCTTGGCCTCAGTTATGCAATTCTGGCCCTAATTCACAGCTTGCAATTCAATTGAAGTGCAGATTTACCCCACCTAAAAGTCTGCACTTATTGCAAATAAGTGTGTAAATAAACTAAGCACCATGATCCTAAATTCTGTTGCATTAGTGGAAGGAAGGAAGCAACTTAAATCTAGATCTTAGGTATGCTGAACCAACTCTCAGAAGTATTTCTGCCCAGAGACAAGAGAGAAACAAAAATGAAAGGGTTCCTTAATTAACCTTTTAGTTATATGCCTAAACTTAGGTGGGTTGGTTCAGGGCCTTTGTCTCCCATATTCAAATTCAGTGTATTCTGGTTCAAGGAAATAGGATTAATGGTAAGTTCAGGATCCTATATTGCAAGATGATAAGTATACTGATCTGTGCATATATTCAGTCTCACACAATTTGCCTGAGAGTTGAATGTAAGAGAAATCTAAGTCTCTTGTAAAAAGATTTCATAGGTTTGGTATTGTGCTAAATATTTTGTCCTCATCTTTCTTTTTAAATATCAGTGATAGATAACCTACCCTCCCCCTGCCCCAAAATCTCCATTACTTGCCATTATTTTATGTTGTTTTTTAATATTAAGTACACTCTTTAATTAGGTAGTTCATAGGCTACTTCCTTTGACTTCAGAACTGATAGTCATTCTATTTCTTCTTTGACCTGATTCCTTCTCTCATCTCCTAAAGTCTGCCATATAATTTACAGCAGTGCTGTACACATCTCATAATTTAAGGATGCTGTTGTTGACTTTCATACACCTACTGTGGTTTTTTTCTTCTTTTTAATTAAAACATTTATATAGAATAATCTACTGAACCATAGACTACTTTATGACAGCTCTTACATACTTTAAATTATTCACATTTGTAACAGGCATATAGTCTCCAAAAGTGCATGAAACCATGTTAACCTTGCTCACCATAAATGTATTTTAAGTCATTTTTCCTGTACATTTAGCTACAGATCAGCAATATTTACATATGATAATAATTAATAAATAAAATATTCAGGAAGATAATTTTTTGCCTTTTAAAAAGGTTAGTTTATTTAAACAGAAAAGTATGATTTTTAAAAAGCATTAATTTCTTTTGATTCTGATATGTATGGCCCTACAACTTTATTACTATATATGTCCTTGTAGAGATGATAAGTGATACTAAAACATGCACAAAGGGACAAACCAGAAACTAATGTCTCACTGTGTCTTCAAGGTTGACTTTTGATGGATACTTAAGTTGAACAGAAGGATCCTGCTTTGCAGTTTGGATTGGACATGAAACCTACCATGCAGTTAGTGATGGAAAACTTTCAGTTTTCAAAATTGGTTTTATGTTGTAGTGCTATCTTATATACCTCTTTTTTCCAAAGGCAAAAAGTGGTACCATTGGAGTCAAAGTTATTACACTTGTTCATCACAATCAGGAAATTTTTCCAATTTCATATTTTCTTCAAAATTTCATCACATCCAGTTTTTTTTCTACCTTCTTTTTCATTTGTTTGAAAACAGACTATGTTTAAAGCCATCAAAGCTATTTTACTGATGAAGCATCACACTTAACTCAGTTAAAAGAAGCCATTTGGGAAATTATTACAAACTCTTTCCTGGAATTTAAGAAATTACATCAAACTGCAGCAATATTAAGTAGGTGCTGCTTTGAAACAAGCTAATATGTAATATATCTTCAATAAATAGAATCAGTTCAGCCCAGAAAGATTCATCTGTCCTGCTCTTACACAGGTTAGCATACTTTTTTTTTTTGTGGATAATATCATGTGTGTTAACTTTAGCATCCTACAATGTTTTTCAGTGATAATGCTATTTCTTCCTTGGATTTTTGATTTGATGAAAAATACTCTGTAATATCAATTATTAAGTCTTTTTTTCAGTATGTTCACGTTTATCTTGGCAACTCACACTCCTTTTGTTTGCATTTATTTTGTTTTAAAATAATAAATACTTTTTCATTCCCCTCACCCTCTTTCACAATTAACATTTTCTGTTCTGGTATCAGATTACTCCATTCCATTTGCAGTGCTATGTTTCCTATGAAGAAATAATCATTTCACAAGAGATTTAGAAAAGAACTGCATGAAGCTGCAAGAGAAGACTGATGATGGGCAAATTCCAGAGGTTTAAGAAAATTAATTTTGTTTTCAAAGTTATTCTGAAGTATAGATGCTAACATAAACCTCTGAATTTGGTACAAACAAGTGATTTTCTTACCTGTGTGTATAAATCATCCTCTTGTCCACTAATCCAAATCTTATATGAGACTTTCTTTGAAAAAGGTTGGGTATATCTCTGTCTTTAGATGGCTGAAGATTGTGGCTAGGCAAGATGCTATGAGACTCAGCCTCCCTTTCAGACATTGGGCTACCGTCAGTCCTCTTCACACCTTGGGTACCACATCATACAAAACAACAGAATATGCCATCTGCTTCTCTACTTATGTCTTACTACAAATTACTTAAAGGTGAAATTGCTATCCAGTCATTACACAGATACACTGAATACATGTGTGTACTTTTCCACCCATTTCAGTTTACTACTAGGTTTTACCTGTTTGTAATTATGAGAAAATAGGGGGTTTATGAATGAAAGAGAAAATAGAAAACATTCCTTTTTTTCCAGGATGTCTGAAAATTTATGCATGTTTATTTCAGATGAAGGGAAAATGATTTGGTGTTACAACCATGCCATGAGTTCAGACAAATTATATTTTTCTCTTTTTTGCTCAGACATACCAATAGCTATACCTGAAAGAATAGGTTATGAAAAAGATATGCAGATGGATCTACTATTTTAGTACTTCTACTGGTTTCTAGATTTTTTTTCATGTTTCATTTTCAGAAACTCTCACTTACTGAAAATTGAAGGTGGTACAACCAGCATAACTATTCTGAACATAATTTGAATTTATATTGACTACAGTTCTATTTTTGGTTGTGCATAATTTATAACCTTTAGCCAAGGATCCAGGACTCTCTAATGTCACATGTTAACAAAAAAGAGTTATTTCTTAGTATGCAGTGATTTGATGGAGGCCAACATGTGATTGCATTGAAATGTGCTGGTGTGATGCCTGATTCAATATGCTTTTTTTGCACATGCACTTAATTCTGTAAAGGTTTTGGATAAAAGTTGATGAGGTCTGCACTAAACTCTGCAGCTAGATGGACAGATATTCATAATGCTCTAAGAAGCTTAATAATAAATAATGATAATATGGGTGATAATAACAACAGCAGTTTGAAGTTGGCTGAGAACAAAACCTGGAACACTCCTTCCAAACTTTGTAGATTATCAGTTCTGTGATCAAATTTGGACCTTCTTGTGTTCTTGTCTTCACTGGCTAACACCTAACTTTTCTAATAAGACAAAAATATAAATACATGTAATAACGTGCTCATATGTAATGCTGTGATCAGATATTCAATGAAGTGTCTGAACATATTTGCTACATAGCCTTTAAGAATTTCTCAGATACATACATGAAAAAATAAGAAAGTAAATATCATCAGGAACAAGTTGTAATGAGAACTGGGAAATTAAGTTTGTTTTCTTTTCTTCTGGTTATTTTTTTGTTTCTTTTTTTCCCCTTTCTGCATTCTGAATATGATAATTGACAGATTTGAAATGAATTTCTAATTTAATCTGAATTTCCTTACGTTCCAAGTCTCTGTTAACACCAAACAATTCCGATATCTCATTCTTATGAAAATATTTTAAGAAAGAAAGTACTGTATAATTGCTTTTAGGTTGAAATGCATCCATATGGATGACAACAACTCTAAAAAGAATAGGTCCACTTTTGTCAACAATCTTAGAATTTCTATTCATGAATAACTTATGCTCCATTTATGCTCAATTTCTGTCTAAGTTCCACTGGAAAGTTATACAACACACCTTTTGCATATAAATTATGCTAGGAAAAAAAAACCCACACAGAGCCCAGAGCTGAATAACCTGATACATGGGGATACCCCAAAGATTCATGAGCAGCCTGATTCATCTGGCACCTGAAAAACTAAAAGTCAAGTGTGTGGTGCTCAGACTAATGACCCTCCAATGCCTTTTGCTGGACTGGCTGTTACTTCATTAGTATTCAGCACCTATCATAGCTTGAAAGAACAATAATGTTAAACTAGAAAAAAGGAGAACATGCTGTTCCTTAATTGTGCTATGGCCTTCTTATGGGAAGGATAACCCCTTAAAAGAAATAAGTGATAACTACAAGCTTTATATCATTAACAGTAATGCTAACTAATTAAAAGCCATGTTAATGTTTGTTAACTAATGTAGGAAATAGCTGAAGAAAAGGACAGAAATGAAAAGAGGAAGAAAGGAAAGAAAAGAAAAGTGCAAATAGCCAAGGAGCAACAAGAACACAGATAGTAGAGAAACACTTATGGCTAATTGTGCAGAGACAGTGAGGGGAAGGGAAGAAAAAAGCTGCAACAAAGAAATCAACAAAGAGAAACACTCAGAGCCCAAATCCTAACATGCAAATAGATTTTAAAAGGATAATGCTGTCCTGTGCTAGATAACAGCTACCTGTATTGCAATTCAGTTTCAGAAATAGGACAAGATTATCACGAAAACATTTTGCTGCTATGCATGCAGATCTCTGGGCTCAGTTTCTTCCTAAGAACTGATTATGGTGGTGTTATTCCTAATACTGTTTATTTTTCTATTAACATCTATTTGTTCATGTTTAGTACAGGAAACTGTCTTGTGCAAACATATTTTAAGAATGTTTTTCTATCCATCTGTTTTCTAAGGTGAAAAAAGAGTTTAATTGTGTTTTCATTTACCATAAATAACATATATTTGTCCCTATTTATTTTCAGAGTGAAATGAAATTTAAAAACTGTACTTCCATCTAATATTAAATAGTATGCTGCGCTTTCCATTATACTTAATTGCATTATGTACTTTACAACATGGAAGTGTTATTAATTGTTTAAATAGTATTTTAAAGAAAGTGTTATCTAGTTCTTTCTGTAGGAGAGTAATTAGCATATGCCAGTGAAATGGGAAGCTTTGCAGTAAAATCAATGTCATTTTTTGCTAGCATGTACTTTTATTACTCATAAATGCATCATTTATACATTGCTTAAAAGATCTTACGATTGTAATTGTCTTTATCATAGGTTAACATGAAAAAAAAGCAGAATCTCACATTCAGATCTTGCTCTCCTTTCAGAGCAACATCCTAAGGTTATAAGGAAAAAAGCAAAGTCACGTACATGTCTCACAAAACAGAAGCCAGTCTTGGTAAAGTGGATGAAAGCCCACATATTTAACCATTTGATTGAGTACAATTTAATGTATACATTCCCATAAAACCTTAAAAAAAAACCACACAGAAAAAATCACACAGAAAATATTTCTGTATGTGAAGATGATTGCAAAAGTCACATTCCTGGGATTCTGAGATGTCATCACAGAGACCAGAGCTCTCCTCATCAGGGCAGAGTGATGGGAGGGTGGAGAAAGGCCAGTTCCAGCCTCCTGTGGAGGCTAGACTGCTGGAGTCCCAGCAGAGTTGCTCCTGGAACTCCTTATTCTTTGCCGGTTATTTGCAGCTGGATGATTCACAGATCCTCTTGCACAGCCCAAGTTGTGTAAAGTTGCCAGATCTGCACTACTGAAAAAGAAAAGTGCATGTTTTCTAGTAACTTGGCATTTCTTTGGAGCAAGGACTGAGGATTTTCCGTATTTTTTCATAGTCAGTTTTTAAGGGACAGTGTCAAAACAGCTGTTACTGTGATTTAAATGACTGGATATGATCAGATTTATGTATATGTAATAGCTGAACATACTTGAGTGCACATACTTTTAATTATTTTAGTCAACGTAGATCAAGATAAAGTTTATATTAGTGTAAAGATAGCCACAGGTTTGTCTCCTTTTTTCTAGTATCAGATAGGCTACGTCATTTTAATGTTATGACATGCTAAAATAGGGTAATTTGCATGCAGAGAAGTCATATTTCAGCTCAATTTTAGGATGTTAACGATGGATTTTAGCTAACTAGAAAAAAATTCAAAGTTAAACAAAGTATCAACCAAATCTAAACTGTATTAACTGAACTCACACAAGTTTGTGTGTAAGCAAGGTCTTAAATATGCCTACAAGGAAATGTTTTAGTTTTACGAAGCTGTACTCATTGCACTGAATCTTTTCTCTAAAGCAGAGAAGTGAATTTCTCATGTAGTTAATTCCCATGTGTATTGATCAGATATGGCAAATGAAGATGATATCTTCTATTTTTATGCTCCCATCACTGTATTTGTGAGATAACTGATGGGAAACTCAGAAAAAGGATTAACTGGAATGATAATTTAGCTCTTGCTAAAGTAATATTTATGTAGTTTGAAATGAGCTTTTTGAAAAAGAGATATTGTCTCAAATAGATGTAGCAGAATAAAAGAAAAAAGCCTTGTAAACAGAAACCCAAACTTATTTTTGCACAATAAAAAATTCTAAAGTCCTCTAAAATAATAGTGTGAATTACTGCAGAAATAACATTTAAATAACTGTTCTTTAGGTGGCAATGATGGTATTTATAAAGATTATGGACTATGGTCAAATTTTATTCTCCGTTTCTTCCTACTTTGGGGACTTTGACTGTTTCTAAATATGCAAAAGAAAACAATTTTAAAAGCTTTACCTCTGGAGGTATAGAAGTAAAGTATTTTAGAGCTGTTAGTATGAATCATAGGTTTGTAGGTTTGTTGTTTTTTTTAAAGAGAAGAAATACACAGTAAGCTTCAAAAGGAAAAGATAGATTTCACGGGGCATCTGTTTAGCCAGCTCTAGTTAAAAATGGCATTCAGCTGTAAAACATCAATATGTCAGGCAAGTTACTAATATAATTTTTATGACAGCATAACATATTGTGAAGACATGATCCTTTTCCATTTTCTTCATCCCTATTCAGCTGCCTGTCCTATGCACAGATCATCTTTCAGTGGGCCATTTTTTGGTAAAAAACTAAAATCTCTATGCCAGTAATTTAGGCTAACCAGCATCTTTGCCTTATATTCTGCAATTAACATTCAAGTAAGTAATCTCCCACTGTTAAGTATTCTGCAAAACTACTCGTATCCCAGTGTGGCCCAGATGGTAGCATGCACTACAGGGGACTTTACTGAATCCAGAATTTCTGTGCTGCTGCTACCTGTAGGAATTTAGACTGCAGCATGCAGAACAGAGTGAATTAATGAGAAGGTTTAACCTGCGTTTGTATATATGTATGATTTGGTACAGGCAGGAAGAAGTAAATTGTCTAAAATTCCTTTCATTTTACTAAAAATTCTTATTGTACTTCCATGCATGCAGCCCCCCCCCCCCAAATTTATGCAATAATTACATTGTTAATAACAGCAAAGTCAACTTTGCAGTATGTACACATGCCCAGGTAACACAAATGGAAGAGTAATATTTTTTCCTTATAGGATCCCTGCTTCATATCTCTCACAGTTTCTTCAAATCACTCACTCATTTCCTTGTTGGCACTTCTCTGTCTTTCCAGAATTTCTTCATGTCTGAAAGTATAAAACTTCACCACATAACAAGATGCAAGAAACTTTCATTAATAGAAAGGCAGCCAAGCCTGGCCTCTCTGCATTTCTACCAATGACAGCAGGTTTTCTTTGGGGCTCAAACACAGTGGGAATCTTACAGTGACATCTACCCAGGGAACAACCATATTGGTATCCTCACCAGGTGCCTTGGTCAAGTTTCCACCTTGTTTTGCTCATAGAAGCTGGGCAGCTCTAAGCTCCACAGCAAAATTGCATAGTCTTACTGAAAAATCTCCTCTTTCCCACTGAGCCAGGCCTTCCTTTTCATGGCATAGAGGAGCAGTATTTGCAGAAAGCAAGCATTCATGCCTTCAGAATGGGGTCTCTCAAGCAACACTTCCCTTCCCTTTTCCCTTCCCTTCCCTTTTCCCTTCCCTTCCCTTTTCCCTTCCCTTCCCTTCCCTTGCCTTCAAGGTGGTGCTCATTACCAGTTTAAGGCATTGCTCTTCCCAAACTGAGTCTGGAGATCTTCCTCTGCTCACTAGGTCACTAAGAATTTTGTCTTGTAAAAAAAGCAGAGAGGGATTTTTTCTGTCTTCCCTCTGAGGCACTCTGCCGATACTGCAAGTTCATTCATGGCAAAGTGTAATAATGCTGTTAAGCAGAACAAATAATTCTACTCTACTGTTTTATTACATGCAGGCAGCATTATAGAAATAGCTCTTCTGGGGAAAAATGGGGGGGTAATGAGTATTAAAGAAATAAAAATATCAGCAAGAAATGTATTTTTTAAATTGAGCTCTTTTTTTTCTGGACTATTGGTAGACTGAGAAACTCAACCATTCCTACCATCTTTACTTTTCATTCTTCTCTCCTCTCCTCACTAGAAATATGTGCTGGTAGACCAGTTTATTTTTATTTTAAGATTTTTAACTAGCACCAAATGAAAATTTGGAATGAAAAATATCTGGTTTTATATTGCTGTGGTACATCTATTTTTGACCTTGCCAGCTGCCAGATGCCCACCCAGCTGCTCTCTCACTGCCCCTCCTTAACAGGACAAAGAAAAAAAAAAGATGAGAAAGCTCATGGGTTGAGATAAAGACAGGGAGATTGCTTAATAACTACTATCATGGGCAAAACAGGCTCAACCTGGGAAAAATATAATTTAATTTATTGCCAATTAAAATATATTTAGTGAGAAACAAAGACAAAAGCTAAATCTACCTTCCCCCATCTCTTCTTTTTCCCAGGCTCAAATTCACTCCTTCATTTCTACTTCCTCTACCTCCTCCCATAGAGAAGAAAAACAGGACTGAAAAATAGAAAACAAACAAGAAAAAATTAAATTTTATTCTGTATAAATTTTCATGCTTCGAAGACAATCTCATGAGTTCTGAATGCTTGGGGTTTTTTATCCTAGTAGACTTTGATCTCTCACATTGAGTCCATGAACTGGCTTGAGTGCCATTCCTATGAAATATATAAGACATACACTACACAATCTAAAATCTAATAATTGAAAGTAGCTTCCATAAAAATTAAAAATAATGCAATGTAGTGTCATAATTATTTATGTCTTGGGATATGTTTGCTTTGAAAAACTTTGTAAAAAAACCCAAAACAAAATACAAAACACTTACTAGTAGCTTCTTATGTTCCTTTTATGAGAGGATAATAGGGAAATATTGAATCAATAAAATCTTTATATACAAATATACTGATTTCACAAATACTGCACCATAACCAGTGTCTGATAACAGAAAAATATACTGTGTGAATTGAAACAAAATATGGATATAACATCAGAATTTTTCTGCTAAATATTGTAACTTATTAATTCAAGTTCCTCAAACTGGCACCTATTCAAGTTCCTCAAATCTGCTAAGAGACTAATAAACTTGTCATGAAGCAGTTACACTGAGGAGTGGTGTAAATGTGTAACACACAACTTATTTTCTCAAAGATTTGATGGAAATTAGAAATAGGTAAACCCTTATTCAGGGGAGGCAAAAGAAAGCATGCAGAAAATTTTTGTAGGAGCCCAGTATTGAATTTGTCTAGTCCTGTATTGATTGCTCAGATTAATAATTAAACCTCAATAACTTCACCAGAAGTTTGATTTCAGTCTTCCTGTATGTCTGTACTCACTCTAGCACAATGATCTTCCACTCTTTGGTGGGATAGTCAGGTGCAATCACAATGCCAATGATCAAAATCATGACAGTTAATACTGACAGTACATAAGGACATATCTAGATCAGAAAGAAGGTGAAGGGAAAGAAGTTATATTTCATTTCTACAGACATCCTATACATGAGCTAAAAATGACAAAAATCAAGGCTACTACCTGTGGCTATTTCATTGCATTGCACATAGTTGAATTCAGAGTGAAGCTACAGAGGGAATAGTAGAGAGCTGAGGAGACAGTGCATTCTGGAGTCCATAGTTAAGATTTTTATTTTTAGAATTTAGGAGCACAGAGGTGCCTAAATCAACTAGGAATAAGATCTTGGGGGGGGGGGGGGGCAGGGCGTATATATTCCACCGCACC
>JANZLQ010000008.1:25328126-25359339 GCA_026212715.1 Elanus axillaris
AGCCTGCTCCAGCGTGGGCTTCCCACAGGGTCACAGCCTCCTTCGGGGACCCACCTGCTCTGGCGTGGGGTCCTCCATGGCTGCAGGGGGACAACCTGCCTCACCATGGTCTTCCCCACGGGCTGCAGGGGAATCTCTGCTCCGGCTCCTGGAGCACCTCCTCCCCCTCCTTCTGCACTGACCTGGGGGTCTGCAGGGCTGTTTCTCTTACATGTTCTCATTCCCCGGCTGCCATTTCTCCCTGTTCCCCAACTTTTTTTCCTTCTTAAATATGTTATCATAGGGGCGTTACCACTATCATTGACAGGCTCAGCTTTGGCTGGTGGCAGGTCCATCTTAGAGCTGGCTGGCATTGGCTCTGTCGGACATGGGGGAACCTTCCAGCAGCTTCTCACAGAAACCACCCCTGTAAACGCCCCCCCCCCAAAACCTTGCCACAGAAACCTAATACATTCTGCTTTTTAAATAATATATTTATTGCTTTTATTTTGGATGTTAACTCCATTTCTTTTAACAGTCCTTTTGGGGCATATAAGGATTATGTTTTGTCTTCTCCACTTGAAGTTTAGTGCTTTTTTTGAGCTTTCAGTAGCATCACTACCATCACCACAGTCAGCATTTAAGTGCATGCATGTGCCAGGGACACAGTTCAAAGGTTCAATTATCAATAATACCCTTCAGCCTCAGACATGATAAAACTTTTATTTTACGTAAATATCCAAGAAGGTGTTTTTTTTTTTTTCCCTCTAGAATTTTTCTCAGTGGCAAGAATGGTATTTCTAGGATGCACCATGTCTCTTGCGCAATCACTGTACAGGTTTCCATGTGCAGTAAACCCAAATACATTCTGAATGCTTCAGACTTACTGTGTATAAACCCAACTATTCTGCATGTACAATTGGTGAATGCTACCTGCCCAGGATATTTCAGACAGTATTGTAGTTTGCCTTCTTTCTCTACTTTTATTAGCAGGAATTTTTCAGTGGCATCTAATGTTCACATGCACTAAATCAGATCTCAGTAAGGCACTTTGCAGAAGGGAGAGCACTGACTATATGGATGGAGAGAAAAACTGAGTGGAGGTTGAACTGAAAAAAAAAAAGGAAAAAATACATTTGATACAGACTTTATGGTTTAGCTAAATCTACAGACTACTGAAGGAAACCTTAATTACCTATCAAATAGTTCAAATGTTCAAACTAGACCAAGGGAGCTGCTGACATCCTAGCAATTCCCAGCTAGATACAATGAGCATTAGTGTTGAAGTGGCATTTGCAGAGCAATTGTGAGATCACAAGTGAAAAGAATGTTATAGCTTTTCAAGTATAGCCATTTCTGTACAAAGTACAGTTATCTGATTAAATTTAGGAATATTGACAGGCTGTCTTGAATGAATTAGTATAGAAATGAGTTTGGCTCACTTTATTTAAGGCATTTTGTCTTAGATCTCAGGCAGTGTGATACAGAGGAAACCTCAAATGCAACTTCAGATGACTAGGAAGGCTTCTTTAAAACAGGTGTTATTGAACATTCCTGAAGGTTTGTTGAAGTGTTTCCATGCTCTAATTAGATGATTAAGTTGATATACAGGCTGCTCTCAAAGTTGAAAGCTTATTCATGTAACAACATAATTGCAAAGGTTTAGCATAAATATACTGGAGGAACTTGTAGTTCTGGTTTAATAAATGTGCAGATTAGTTAGTCTAAAGAAGAAAATAAAAGACATTTTTTTCCAGCCTTTGCAAATGTATAAGTATGTACCTCAACTGACACTTACGAAAAGGCCTATTACATGTATGCTGATGCATCTTGATGAACTTAGTGTACGTAAAAAGTGACATTTCTCTTAAGAGGGCAACAGAGTATTTTAACTTGTATTATTCCATCTGTTAAGGCACTGGATGAACTATGATTAGTAACTATATACCCTCACCTATAATATTCTGCTTTTTACAAGAGTTTAATGTAAGAAAGGGCAAGGATTATGCATGCATCACCATAAGATAATGTAGAACTACTAGTGGTTGTATACAGGTGCTGGTGAAAAAGCTGATAGCTTGCCTTGTGAGATATTTAGGACAGACGACTAAATTAAACATAAAGAGTTCTCTAAATTAGGACTTTCACTGGTATGTGTTTTCTATGCCAGATTCAGGTGACTGAAGTGTGACCTTAGGCATGACTGGGTAGGAAGTGGGACAGAAAAAAACCCATGCATTTTCTCAGAGAACTATCTGACTATCTTAAATGAAATCAAGTACACAAAGAGCCATGAAAAAATTATGCCAATCCTGAGACTTTCATAACCCACAAACTGTCTTTAAATTAGCAAAAATAAAATAGTAGAATTTTACCACCAAATGGACAATAGGAAATACATAGAACTGTTATTTCTTACTTCTGTATTACCTACTGTAGTTGGTAGGAATTAGTTTGACACAGATTAAACCAATGAAAACTCATCCTCCCTAATTTTTAGATAGGGATAATAACTTTTATGTTTCCATTAGTGGTAAAACTGAAAATATGCTGCTCCCAAAAAGTTTAAGAAGACATAAACAAAGAACTTTTTTTTCCCACCTAAAAGTTGATAATTGTATGTGGAGTGAAGCAATTCAAGGTCCTAGGAAGAAAGCATTTTAATTCAATGAAAAGTAATGCATAATGCAAAACTGTGAGAAATGCTACTAGAGAGTCACCGAGTTCTATGTATACTAACCTTTTAAGATCTATTCATTGTAATTATTAGAAATAAATGAGGTGGTTGTGACATAAATTATCATTCAAATAAAATGCTGTGAGTTTTGGGAAATATTTGTAATGTTTTATTCTTTTTCACAGTTAGCTGCCTACCTACAAACACACAATTTTGGAGGGCGAAGTATCTGGGTTTTTACAAAACATCATGTTCACTAAAGTAGAGGCAAATGTGTATCAACCTTCTGGCTTGTTAACAGAATACATAAATTGTATTTTTTCTATGTTGTTGTTGAAGAAAAAAGCACTTGAGATTTTTAAATTCTAAGTGTCTTTTTCAGGGTTACAGTATAAGTAATACAAATGAACTGTGAAATACTGTTCAAATCATCTTTATCAAGTCAAATCCCATATGTTTTCCATTTAAAAACAAAGCAAACCCAAACCTGAGATACTTAATTCTTAAGGAACTAAAATTCATACTTTAAAATTCTGCCTTATTTTTCTCTTTCCCATGCGCACATTCTTGCTTTCTGCTTTAAAATAAACACAAACTATGGGAAGCTTAATTAATGCATTGAATGAAAAACTATGTGACAATAATTCAAAAAAATAAATTTTACAGTCATTATTTAGTAATTTCATTGTTTCAATTATTTAATTTTGTTTATCCATAGTATTTTGTTATAAAGAAAAGAAATTTTTTTAATACTCCATGCAAAAGAAAATATCTCTTTAATATTATTGTTCTTTAAATTGCCCACAAATTAAAAATATCAGAGCTTTTCTTTTCTGTATAGTCTCATTCAGTTCAGCTCTTGGCTTCATGCTGTGGAGTGCTTTTATCAATGACCAAAAAGAAATCATAAAATCATTACTGATGAAATTTGTAGATAGCTTGAAAATTGAAAGACTGGTAAATAATAAAGAGGATCTATTACTCTACAAAATTATCTGGATCATTTGACAAGCTGAACATAATCAAACAATATCTGGTTCAATACGACCAAAAGGGAAGTCATGAATTTAAATGCAAATAAATTAAATTGTATTCACAAGGTGAGACACTCCAGCCTGGAAAACAGTGACAGACAGGAAGAGCTGGGCTAAGATCTAGTCCACCTAAGCTGGAGATGAGTTTTAAAGATTCAGCCTGATTAGAATCAATCATTAAATAAATACATGATCAAGTCACAACACCTTTCTAATTGTGCCTAATGTGCAGATAGAGAAACTGTCAAGCTTGCTTCTACAGCATCTTTATAGGGAGAGAGAGACCTGTTTTTTGCATAATTGCCTTCTCACTAAAGTACTCATTCAGAACTGTAACCTTTATTTTAGGCCCTTTTTTTTCTGAGGGGTATTGAAGCTGTGGGCCTGACCAAGAGGCTACAAAGTATCCCAGGTGTGCAAGAGAGTCATGAGCAAAGAATGAGAACTAAAATAGTATCAGGCAAGAAGAGTGTCCTTCCTGAAAAGTGAAGAATTAGTTTTCTGGTTCCAGATCTCAGGATTGGCTCTGCTTTTTATACAAAATATAAAATGCATTAACATTCCAGACAATGAAGTTTCAAATCCAGTGCTTATGCTTCCAGGAGAAAGTTGGATACTTTCCTGTCTTCTCCCTCCCTGACACATGGGGGAAATGGTCAAGGACATAAAGGACCATGTGTTGGTTATTTTTTTTATTTGATCCTGCCAGTGAAGTGGAAAGGTTTGAGAAGTGAACAGAACCTGTGGGTCAACATCTGATTGTCTGACAGGTGTTGATAACAGGGGTTGGCTTTTGCAACCATGGGCCCCTCTTTGAGGATCAAGAACTGCTCAGAAGAGGTGGGATCCACTTGACAAAAGTGTAAAGGGTCTTCTAAATTAACAGACAGACACAATAAGAGGGAGAAGGGCTATTGATCATTGTTTGCCCTTTCCTTAGAAAAAAAAGTATATACCGCCTTTGTAAAAGGACTGATTCTGGAAAGTGCATTGGTCCTGTTACACAGGAAGTTTCACCAGATAACAAGGTACCTCTTTCTCTCAGAAGTTGCTCGCTCTATAAATCTTTCGTTGTGGTTTTCTAATACAGCTTCAGAAACATAAGTTTCATGAATTCATTTGAAAAATGAACTTGTATGAACTCATTTTGGCCTACTATGTGCCTCTACATCTGTGAGAGTTGGAGTTTTCCAGAGAATGGCAATCCCAGAGTGAACATTTATCACAGAAGCACTTTAGAAGACCTCTCTTTCACTGTGAAGAAACATGAATAGCTATAAAATGTTTTAAATAGCTTAATTATATTAAATAGTTTCTAGCTACTCAAGCCTGTAAGGAAACAAAAAAAAAGTTCATTGCTTTACAAACTACATATAATCTAACAGACATCAAAGACATTTTAAAATGATTTTTAAAAAGTCATAACTGTGAGTTGATTATCGGATGATTTGAAGGCTGAAAGAGGGAGCATGGAGGTTTGGCATTAGCTAGCCTCCAAATTAACCTTCTGGTTGAATTTCAGCATATTAACTTCATCCTTACATTTCATTATAATTTTTTCACATGGTTAATTAGAACCTAAAATGGGATAATTCTATTAAACAGAACCAATTCATACCATCTGTTGGTAAACTGAAGAGTTTCACATTTTGTCTTAAGTCAGGATACTTTAGGTAATGTATTTAAACAAACATGAAGTCATTATTTCAGATGGAAAATGATCATTCCTTTTATCAATCAGCACTGTATATTAATGAAGATCAGATTAATAATCCTATGCCCTATTTTTTTTCCTCTCTGAAAAAGAAAAAAAAGTAATTCTTCTTCTTTGCTGCTTTATACTGTTTGCTTACCTGTGGATGCACTGAGGCAATTAAAAAAATAAAAGGCAACAAAGTTTCCTGTTATATATCAGACACAGAAGTGTGTAAACCACTCATTTTTATTTACTGGAAAGTACATTAAATCTCCTTTTGCCTACCCAAGACTTTGGTTGATTATGTCATACAATACAGATTATTTTATAAGGGATTGGAGTAAAAGGTCTTATTGCTGTTGCTGCAGTTAACATCGATTATGCTACACACTGTAGATTTAAATAAAGCTGAAGATAATCTAAATACTGGGATTAATTTTACTATGATTAATTTTTAAATAATATTGTCCTGATTTTCAGTTCTGTAAACTAGTGGATCACTGTTGATTTTAGTAGAGCTTACTGAATTTTTCTGGCTAGGACTCTGTTCTTCATTATATGTGGAATTCCATAAAGGTGTTTTTGTTGTTTTTTCTATAAATGTACTGTACAGTATCTTTTTTGTTCTAGCCTTCATAGTTTTTCATGATTTTCTGTGTTTTTTTTCTTTTTTTTCTTTTCTATACAATACCATTTAAAAAAAAAATAAAAGAAATACCCCTGCCCCAAATAATTTTTATGTAATTTGTTATTGTGAGAATTAGGCAGGGAAAAAATATAAATATTATACACAAATGTAATGTGTTTTCTTATGGCCGTGACTAACTATGGTATACAAGGGAAACTGTTCACCTTAAAACTACCCACCATACTCCCCATGACTGTGTCATACTCCTTTAAATTTAAATAGTAAGTATGCTTGAAAGTACTTATCTCTTTTGCATAATACTGAATAAAAGTAAAAAAAACCACAACAAACCATAACAGTTCAGATTTTACCTCTGCATTTCTTATTTTCTTTTGTTATTTTTGCCTGCATTTCCTGGATTTTGGCATGTTTACTAATGCCTAGGTACATACTAATAAGATCCCGATATTTTGATGCTAAGTGAACCTTGATACAGGTCCACTGGATAGCTATTAGTAATTGGTACACAGGTAACTAAAGGTAGTAGTGCTTTTAAGTTCCTTCTGAAACAAAGTGGTGGTTTGCTACATTTTAGACAAATATTTAAATTAAAGTGTGCCACATGTACATATTTAGAAACTGTGATGGTTAAAATCTGTACTTCTTGGAAACTGTACATCTTCAGAAATACTTGTACCTTCAAAATCTTGTTTAACTTATGCACCAGACTTTATGCATTCAAATAAATCACTTCATAATACCTTGCAAGGAACCTCAGGGCCAAATGGCATTTGAAGATTGGGGCTGTGAGGAGCTGCTGGGAGAGGAGTCAGATGTGAACTTCCACACTCTTCATTCACATGTACGCTTTGCTAAACCAGACCCTTTCTACAAGTAGCCTACAATTTCTGTAGATGAAAACATGGAATGAACCAGAGATAGACACATAGAGTGTTAATGTACCATAGTAAATTCTGTAGAATAGGTATTAGAACTATCAGTAGTGTTTTGATCTTTCTGTTACTCTTAGGAAACTTACATTTTCTTCAGATTACTATGTGGAGAGAATTAGGGGTGATAACTATCACTATACTTGATTAGAATTGAATTAATAATTTCTATCAAAATACTAGAGATATTGGACTTCAGGAATTCAAAACATGCTAGTATATTTTATTTTTGAAATCTTATAACAAAGACTATTGAATAGGAGGAGATATTCAAAATATGTATTTTTGCATTTCTTTCTGGTTTTTATAGTCAAACCCCTGATATATTTCTATTTCAGTTTTCCTGGCCAGTTTCTTTATTTTACAGGTCTTTGATTTAGCCTGAGCACTGAATTTAAAAGAAGCCATCGCTTGCACCACTCTAACTTGAAATCCAACCATTAACTTTCTGACTTGTTGCATCATGAATGTTTATTACACATTATTTTCTTTGCTACAGTCATATTGCCTTTCATTTCCTAAGATTTATAGGATTTCTTTTTTTAAGTATTCAAAAATACTGCAGTTGTAATCACACCTGATTAGTTAGTTGAGTGCCAACTACTTTATGTGGGAACAACTGTATAATGTGAGAGTAATTATGTGATTAGTTTATTCCTTCTAAGCTTAAGTATTATCAAGAGACCAAAAACTGCAGGTTATGAAGCAATTGTTTTTTTCAGCAACTTTACATGTTGCCACCATGTGATATTAACTATTTTGCCATGTTATTAATAAATTGTGCTGGATTCTGAAACAGGAGTATCATTTTTGCAATGGTATAATTTTTTTTTCTGATGTATGCTGGCCTTATCCTATGACTGTCTATACTGCAAGTGGTGCAGAAATTTCCCAATTTATCAGAGACAGAATTAGCTGTAGACCTGTAATCAGTATAGTCATTTTAGCAGAGCTGCAACAAGCTAATTCCTCCTACCTTTGAGATAATTTCTCATGACGCTGTGTAAGGCTGACACTTCAGTGCTGCTTCAGGATCTGAGCTAGCATCTCCCTGCTTGACAGTGTGTCACTTCAGATAGAGGTTCAAGCTTGCTGAGAGCTAGTTCGGGGATCTCCCACACTGTGTTGCATTATGCAGTGTATTAAAGACCATAAATGATTTTTTATCAGTTTCATTAATATTTTATATTGGCAGTATGCACACTGATACCAACTTCTGTCAGAGAAAGTTTTGATAAAGACTACTTAAAAACTAATTATTGACTTTAAGATATGATAATATCATCCTTTTTTTTTATGTTTGGTTGGGGTTTTTTTTGTTTTAACACTCACCATGTAACTTTACTGGCTAAAGTTTACCATCTGTAATGACAAAAGCCCAGGGGACTGAACAAGTGATTCTGTGTGTTTCTGTGTCACTGTGCCTGAAGATGATAACAAAAAAATAGATTCAGCCCCAATTACAGTATCATAAAAAGCAGACAGATTTTCAAAATTCAACCATGTAGGTTCCTAATTATAACTGAACTCTTGAAAAATCAATTATTTTTTTGTTGAAATGGTAACTATCATGAACTAACTCAAATTTACCAGTCTTCATTTGTAGTGTCCATTTCTAAAAGCCAGAAATACTTTGCATTATTGGTTGAAACACTTCTTCCCGTTGAAAATACACCCCAGCTGGTTTTCTGTTCAGATTTAGTGGCAAACAAATACTTGAAGTATACTTCAGGATGAGAATGTCTTACTGTTCTGAATTAACAAGTCTTTTACTATTTTCTCAGAATTTATAAATAACACAGAAATGCTCTTTTGGGTCAATATAGAAACAATTTTGGTTCAGTAAATGATACAACTACCAGTCATAATGTGCCACTTTACCCACGTTGCTGACATTAGCAATTTCATTAGATGCAACTGAACAAACTTTCATGAATTTTATTGACAGAATGGGGAAGTAATTTTATTTTAAGTCTGTAGTAATGCTATCACAAAAAGGAGGAGACAGCCACACAACATAAGCCTCTCTATTCTGTGAGTACTCCATGAAAAAAGATGAAAAATTAGACTATTTGAAATACTATTTGATAATCCTTCCTTCACTTACACATTTGAAACCTTTCGACAGCTACCTCGCAAGGAACAGCTCCAAACCTACTCAAGGTTCGATAAAATAAGACTAACAGACACTGAAAGGCAGGGAGAAACTGAGCTATCTATTTGTATTGAGATTGCATGGCAAGGTTTCGGTAGCAGGGGGTTACAGGGGAGGCTTCTGTGAGAAGCTGCTGGAATCTTCCCCCATGTCTGACAGAGCCAATTCCAGCTGGCTCCAAGACGGACCCACTGCTGGCCAAGGCTGAGCCCATCAGTGACGGTAGTAGGGCCTCTGGGACAGCAGATTTAAGAAGCGGGGGAAAAAACCCACTGCAATTGCAGCTGGAGAGGTGAGTGAGAACATGTGAAAGCAAAAAACCTGCAGACCCCCAGGTCAATGAAGAAGGAGGGGGAGGAGGTGCTCCAGGTGCCAGAGCAGAGTTTCCCCTGCAGCCCGTGGGGAAGACCATGGTGAGGCAGGTTGTCCCCCTGCAGTCCATGGAGGTCCACGGGGGAGCAGATGCCCACCTGCAGCCCGGGGACAGAGGAGCCCATGCAGGAGCAGGTGGGTCCTCGAAGGAGGCTGTGACCCCGTGGGAAGCCTGCGCTGGCGTAGGCTTCTGGCCGGACCTGTGGCCCCGCAGGGGACCCACGCTGGAGCAGTCTGTGCCTGAAGGGCTGTAGCTGGGGGAAGGGGCCCATGCTGGAGCAGTTTGTGAAACACTGCAGACCATGGGAGGGACCCCACACTGGAGCAGGGGAAGAGTGAGGAGTCCTCCCCCTGAGGAGGAAGGAGCAGCATAGACAAGGTGTGATGGACTGACCCCAACTCCCATTCCCCGTCCCTCTGTGCTGCTGGGTGGGTAGGTAGAGAATCTGGGAGTGAAGCTGTGCTTGGGAAGAAGTGAGGGGTGGGGTGAAGGGGTTTTGAGATTTGGTTTTATTTCACATTACCCTACTCTAGTTGATTGGCAATAAATTAAATTAATTTTCCCCCAGTTGACTGTTTCGCCCATGACAGTAATTGGTTGAGTGATCTCTCCTGTCCTTATCTCAACCCACAAGCCCTTTGTTGTATTTCCTCTCCCCTGTCCAGCTGAGGGGGAGGGAGTGATAGAACAGCTTTGGTGGGCACCTGACATCTAGCCAGAGTTAATACACCACACTGTTGCAATATCCAGCAAACCTGTGATCACATAATTTTACCCAGTATGTGCATAAATCCTTAACTAGCATAAATCAACATAGTTAACAATGACTTCAATGTATACTAAAGATTCATCTCAGTGTTTGTTTAGTCTATAGTATTTGTACTTATTTATGTATTGTGTTTATTTCCTTTTATTTCTATCAACTTTAGTCACAGTAAATGGATTTTAAACCATATATGTTAATAAAATTATGTATCTCTGAGTGATTCATCTGCTCTAATTCTGGGGTCAAAAATTCTTAGCTAAGAATGAATCATTTATCTCAGAAGGTAATTACAAGTTATGAAAGGAAAAACATACAGCCATTCTAAGATGAGAGTCTAAGGATATATAAGCTTTCTTTTTTCCTTTGCCTATAATATTTTCCATATATTTGTGAGATAAAAGGAAAGGAAACCTAGAATATTTGCCTATTCAGATTCATTTACTGCAGACTAGATAGAGTCTAGACTAGACTGACAGCAAGAAAGTGAACACAGACTAAGAATGTTTGTAAAATATCACCAGAGATAAGCAGATAAAGGATATATTGTATTTTTTATATCTGGTTATTCTTAGCCTTAGTTTAATATTATTTCAGGTTTTCCACTGAGTCCCATTCCACAGGTATAAATTATACCAAGGAAGAATTCTGCATTTGATTGACCAAGATGATGTAAAAAGATCATTTTTATATCTCTTATAAAGCTCTAAGAAAATGGTGTCTGATCTTAAAATATGGTTGTCATATACACTTTATTAAAATTATAGCATTTCCAGCAAAGTTAGGCTTCAAAGAATTTCTAGTCATATCACTTCACTGGCTTTTCTTTTAAGTTTTCCTTAAGTCAACTTATATCAGTAAACCTTCAGAATGGTTTTGGATTTTTTAATTCATGTGTTATACGTGTGTGTGTATTTGTATATTTAAATATCTGTACAGATCATATCTTTGGAGGTATTCATGCTCTTCAAAGACAAATAGTATCATAATTTCATTCCAAATATCTTTCTATAAATACTACAAATGATAAATCATATGTTGCAATACAGTTTTAACTATAGTTCATCCATATGATTTCCTAGCAACTGTGTTCTTTGCATATAGGTTCAATTAGCTCAGGAGTTCTGGCATATCCAAAAGTCATGAGCTTCTCTAAGGCAAAATTTTTATTTTTGTTTATTTTTTAACATATTTTAGTAGTTTATTTAATTTGATTTTTGAACTGTTTGTGTACAGCTACATTTTCTCTTGCTTGCTTTCCAAATCAGTGCTTCTAGACGTAGTAAGAATACAAGACTAAGTGAAAGCATAATGAGAAAAATAAAACAAAACAACAAAACCAAACATTCAATGAAATATGAATAAGACATCATCTAAATTACTGAGTGGGGTACAGCAGTTCCAGAATTTCTTTCCAGTTTGCCCAGGTTGCATAGAAAGGAGAAAGGAAGAGTCTTCCTGATGGTCATAAAAACACCAAAAAACTGTTTCTGCCTTTGGATTTTACCCTATGTCTTCTGTTTTCTAAGACTGGTGGTAGTGTACCCAGACGTTGAAGCATGTGGGTGAGAAGCTGGGTTTTGGTCATATTACTCAAGTTTCTATCATCTGTTCTCCAGGAACCAAGCACTCACCAGTTACTGGAACTTTTCCCAGCAAAACTTAAATTCAGCAGTGTTTTGACACTTCTTTTATCAACAGTCAACAGAAATTAAGGTTAATGCTGACATTCTGTAACAGATATTGTGAGAAAAATTCAAATGACCTTTAATTTGTAGTAAGTCATGTATTTAATTTCCAGTATGGGCATACATAATTGTTTCGAATAATTTAAAAACCTGTAAGGGGGGAGGGAAATCCACCCAAATTGTCTAAAAAACATAGACTTTATCTAAAAGCTGTGGCCATGACAAATATTCACAAATATACAGTGCACTTTCATCTGTGTAAGGGTAAATCAATGAGAAAAGTTCAGTAGCCAAAGGCTACTTTGGCTAAATCCAAAGAAGAACTTCTCATGTCACTAACTCCTACATCCATTCTACGTATCAGCTGAAGACAGGCAGCAGGCTTGGTATACATTTAATAAATATATGCTATTGCATTCTTTGTGTATTACATTTTCAGTGCAGCAGAGATAAGCCAGGAGCATGAAATAGTTTAATGCAAATGTGTGACCAGTCAGGTTTCCAATAAAGTAAAGAAGGACTAAAACAAATGGTGTTTCATTGTACCTTCTCATAGTAACTTTAATGCAAAAATCTATAAATAATATAAGAACTAAAGGACATATACTATACTTGATCTTAAATTAAGAGATATTGCCACCACTATAGAACATTGTCAAAAGATAATAGTCTCCTGCTACCAAACACTGTAAACACTGAGGTGAAGCCAAGACATTTATTTTCTAAGTTATTGATCTTATGACAAAGTTCTATTACAATGACTTTATTTCTAATACATCAAATGATAGATGTATATTTAATAACTTTACGTGACAGATGTTGATGCAGTAAATTGACAGCAGCTTGCACTTCTATCATTACCCTACTATATATGGATTGGCTACAGCTTAAACAGGTACATTGTGCCTTTCAGATGTTCAAAGACTGAGTTACCAACAGAAGCAGAATTTTCCCTATTATTATAACTTTTTTTGACAATTAATAGACTTTTTTTTTCCATTAGCTGAAATAATTTTTATTAATTAATATTTCTGCTGCAAGAATGGATATCATAGATTAAGCAGTTACCTCTTGTAAGGTAGGTACCTTCAATCTTACAGGGTGTTCAAATAACTGAACATGTCAGAGGGTGGGGAAACTACAAACTGCAATGCACCTTTTCTGGACCAAATGAGCAGGCAATGAGAAGGACAAAAATAAGCTCGGTAAACCCCAAGTCACCTTACTGCGTATATCCTTTTGTACAGGATGATTGACAGGGAAGAAATTTGTTTCCTCACATTACCAGAGTATAGGAATATCAGAGAATGGACTGTGCTTTGGAGAATAACAAATCCCGATTTTTTTTCTTGTCTACAGGTTGTGAGGCTAGTGTGTATTTTAAGAGTGGAACAAAATGTACTCTCCATTATTTGCATAATCTCAATGTAGTTCTCACTGATTTCTGTGAGATTATGCATTCATGGGAAATGACCCACCCAAATTTGGCTTTTTATGTCAAGTTTTCCATCAGTTACACATTTATAATCCTGCAGACTACCATGAGATGGCACAGACTGCAATGGCAGAATGTTTGATGATAGTAATTTATAACAAAACACTTTCAAGAAAAATATTGTTTATAAAATACACATTCCAATTCAAGCAGGAGAGATTCATTATCAACAATACTGAAACAGTATGATAAGCTTCAGAATAATGAGAATTCTATTAACACATTTTTGAGTTATTAATGGTACTTAAAACAGTATCCAATCTTCTCACAGGCACTAATTAATTTATGCTCATGACATTCTGTAAAGATAAACTTTTTCACACATTTAAAAAAAGGAAATTAAGCTCAATTATTAATATCACTTAACTTTACCCATCCTAAGGTTATGATTAAGATAAAGTTGTCAATACAGAGATAAGTACTGGCAGTGGCACAATCATTGCAGTTACTATTAGGCAACTTAAACATCTAATATCCTTTTAGTGGACATTTCAGATGTGCTACCATTTTGTGTAGACTGAGTATCTTGGCAAATGGCTTATTCCAAGTCTCATCATGGGGATCCTTTCCATAAGCTCCATGGGATGCCTTATTCCATGCTTGGGCATTGGACTTACCCAGGAAAAGAGACATTAAGATGCAGTTCCTTGAGGCAGCTCACATACACAGCTCCAAGCTTCTAGAAGATTATTTAAACATAAATATCAAAAAGTGAGACAAGACAACCTCTTTCCATCATGCTGATGTTAATATCCACTGCAGAAAGAACCCACCACCAGCTGCAATACAGCTCACTGGGAACCTTGTTATTCTGTGGAAGCCAAGATGAGCAGACACTGTAGCAGGCATCTCAAGTCTGTTCTGAGGAAGGCCCAATGCACCACTGCTCTACTGATTTCTGATTGATAATGATTCTTCAATAGCTTTTAAGTACTGTTTTTTACCTGGTGCCTTTCAAGTGAATATCTCTTCTTGTACGACTCTGCAGCTAGAAATAGTGACAGTATTTTACTGAACAATCTCCTGAATCAAAAGAGAGAATGCTATTTTTCTCTTCTTCCTGTTTCTATGAAGAGCCTTTAGTGTTAGTTCTTAGTCCTTTAAGGTGGACAGACATAGATCAGATTTGTTAGTCTCTAATGGAATCCTAATTACTTTTATGAAAGGTTCAGTTAATGGATAGCATTAAGAATGATAGGAGGAAGCAATCTTTTGGCTGACGTAGGTAATGTAAGGTGGGAATATGGGGAATTTCTATATGGGGCATCTGATTGTTTATTTTCTGTGTCTTACTGCTTGCAATTTAAATATGTTGAATGTTATAAAAGCACTTAAAGCCAGTGGGATCACCTCATCAAAAGAAATATAAGGAAATAAAGGCAAATTCAAAGGGATCATCTTGCAGTCTTTCAGAATACAAAACTCCCACTGCCACTTCAGCAGGAGTTGTCTGTATTGAATAGCTGGATGATCACAATCATAGACTTTGTTCTGACCTATAATCAGTTTTTCTTCAGCTATAATAGTAGATGCTAAAAACTCAGTGTTTCCTACCATGTGCTATTTCCTGTACTTTTATTTGCATTATGTCCTATACTTAGAGTCAGAACTCCCACAATAAATGTAACTATTATGAGCAGTAAGTAGTTTCCACTTCTTCAAATAATACATATAAATATATTATTACGTCTATAACAAAGAAAAATGTTTTTAATAGATTACTTTTAATTGAGTCTAGAATATTTGTAACCATAATCATCTGTGAGCATTTGTAGATGCAGACTCAAAGATTGCATGCCAGAAAAATCCAATTGCCTATTTAGTACCCTAGTTTTCATGTGCACATAAGCCTTCTTAAACACAGAGAACATGCAGTAAATTTGGTTTATATGCAGAGAGCAGAGGATAGATCAAGTAAACTCTTATGCAGAAGATATGCACAGAAGGGAAGTTACTGTGAGTGGTGTAGTATGATAGCTCACAATTAACTAAAAAAAACCCAGTTTGAGAGTTCGCAGTGGAAGTTGAACTGGGTATCAGAAGCTGAATGAGGTTGTACAAAATGGCATAGCTAGGAACACTCTTTGCTTTCTATGGATCTGAGGAGCTGGATCTACATGTTAACAAAGTGAATGAAATGACCACTATGGCATTGAGTGGATGCGGGGGTAAGCGTCATGAGAAAGAGCAAAATCTTTTTCATTCACTTCAGCTGTAACAAACCCACAGAGACCAGGTAGCCATGTACAAAGAGACCTGCTTGATTTTTAAAAGCCAAAAATTTATAAGCAAAAGTACACTGTCAGCTCAGTAGTTTATCTGCTGCAGCCATTCCGAGCTCCATACTGGAAGACACATTGAGCAAAGCAATGACAAGGATACTAAGATTTTAGAGAGAATGTTACACTCAAATACCCATGTATTCATACACAGTTTTCTGTATTCAGTACTTTTCAGCCTACATGTCATTGACTTTTGCTATTGCCATTGTTCACCACTGTCACAACCTGTGCTGGACAGACCAGGAAGGTGTCATGGTGAGTTCCAATTTCCTCGGGCTAAATTAAGGTGAAGCCACACCAGACAATCAAGTAAACATTTTATTCACTGCAGAAGCAGCCTGAACGTGGAAGGTGTAACAGTAGGTGGCGGGGCTTCTCACAACAGGAATTGGCATGAAACTACCTCAATAAACCATGTAACCCTTGGTAACAACACATAGATCAGTTCAGGGAAGATAATCAGGAGATCCCTCCCGTTGGGTCAGGAGGTTCAGAGCAGACCCCCTTGCTTCCTAGACTCCTTCTCAGAGAGGAGCCTGGTGGTGGCTGGATCCACTCCTGGTCCCAGACTTGGTTAGTGGGGTTGTGTCTAAAGGGACGAGGTGTAGGGATTACAGGGGAAAAGGAAGAGACAAGAGGAAGATGTCACCAGCCCTGGGCCCAGCGTGGCTCCAGCCAGCCCAGAGGCCCAGCTCTGGTGGCCATGCGCAGGGCAACTCCCACCTGCAGGCCCCTTCCCGGCTTTTTTTCTTGGCCATTCACACTCCTCTGGGCTTTCTGCACAGTGCCCCAAAGGACTCCTGTCACTCTCACTTGAGCTGATCTTTCACTTAAAGAGCTGAAAACAGTTAGAAAACAATATCGAATGCCAAATAAGTTTAGTATTTTCATTCTTTTCTATACAAGTAAAAAGTAATTTTGCATATCACCCACATTCTTTATTTAGGGTTAATTATGGGGAAAAAATAAAAGAAATAGCATACAAATTTCTCAGAAATTATGATGTTCTGATTTGGAATAGTTACCTGCAGATAACTTTGGATCAAGTCTTCATCCTGTTTTAAGATTTCATTTCTCATCAAAACCATGAATTGGTATTGAGCAAATGGAATTTCAAGGAGGGAAGGAAAAAGTGAATACTGGAAAATCAAGACACTTCTGTGATTTCTGTTGATAGTCTTTTGGTCTTTCACTTTTTTATAAATTGGCAAATACAATTTGCAGACAAAGTCAGCTTTTTTTTTTTTTTTCTTTTTAGGTGAGGGTCTGAACCTTCAGGCTAAAGAATAATTCCTATGTGCTTCCTTTTGGATAAATCACTATTTCAAAGTTTATAATCTATGAAGTGAAGCAGTTCTGTCATGAAGAAACAGTAATTCAAAATGCCCTTTACTGTGGCAGTGAGACAACTTTCTTGCAGGTTCAGAATCCCCAAACTTAAATGAACTCTTCAGCTGAATCAAGGGCAAAACTTGGCTTCTATTGTCTCATACCTCTGGAAAAGCCCTTTAACGAACATCTTTTAGTGTACCCTGGACACCCCCTGAACTGTTAGACAAAAGTAGCAGACCAACATAATAATTTCTTCCTCCAGCTCTATGAATTCAATTTTTGTGCAGGATCAGGGAAATCCAGCTTAAGAAAATTGAATTTACTGAATTCAACCAGAATTAGAAAGCAGTTTAAAGACTGTACACACAACAGCAATTTCTATACATATTTGGAGTCTGGCATTGGTAGACCTTGTCTGCCCTTTACAATTTTGCTTCCTTTTGCTGAAATGTCAAAGACAGCTTTTTTGAAAGGGCTATGACTTAAGCATGCTCATGAAAGTAAACTCTCAAATTAAAGTGTATTTCCTTTGCAGTTTCAGCTGAAAACAATATTCTTCTTTGTCTGTTTTTTTGACGTTATACAGTGCTGCCTATTATTAACCAACTGTTAGGTTTTGGTTTTCTTCTTTCCTCAAAAACATGTATAGCTACATTTTGTCAAAGGGCTTGTATAAGCAACACAGTAGTGAAGAAACAGAAATTTGACCTCTCCAGTGAGAAAATAATAAAAACCCAAGCATTGTATTTTTCTTTCCCACAAAGAAAAAATATTATTTCACTACAAACCAATATAAAACAGTACCTTCATTGCATGTATTCTAGCCACCATTGTACAGTAGAAGTACATATAGTTATCTAAAATATCAGTACTGAACAAGTTTTAATTAATGTTCTTGTTAAAGAAAGCATCAAACAATAGCTCTTTTACTTCACAAGCATTAGATTAGTTTCCAAGGGAATTACCAAGGTGCTCATAATTTGAAGGTGAATTCACAGTTTACTATGTATTAGTAGATGTATTCGCTATGAGTATGGGTTTGTTTTCTTGCTCTGTAATGGAAATCTTTCTTCTCTTAGGATGCATTTTGTTTTAATTAAAAAAATAATTACTCAACATAGACTGCCCCAGAAAACAAATAAAATTGCAACCTTTGGATAATTCTTTACATCCTTTGTGGGCTTTCATTTCCTTTGAAGTTTATTCAGTTCAAGTTTTGTTGCTGATAGTTAAAACATGGTACAGCTCTGATCAGAACAGATTACCAGCCAACCTTTCATATTCTGTGCCCCTTATTATCCTGACACTTGTCATCATGTTTTCCCATATCCTTTTCACAGTCTCCTATTTTGTGTACAGCTACGCACGTCGTTACATCACTGTGCTTCATTCAACAGCCCTGCTGTGATAGTTTGGCCCTCAAAGGGAAAATAATGGTCCTAACATTTATGTCCATTTGGTTAAGTCATTTACCATTATGTTTTGTAGTTTACAGAAGAGATGAAAGCCAGGGGAAAAATAGTATTAAGATGGAACAGACAAAAAGTCCTTGTGCTGTGACAGCCCTTCAAAGGAAGGCTGCAAACCAGAAGGATTATTTTGTTGATTACAATGTACTCCAAGTGTCATTGTGTAACACCTCTAGAAACTAAGTACCGTACCTTACCCCCATCAAAGTGATAAAAATATCTTCTATTATAAGATTAGATAAAAGCACAGCAAGCAAAAAAGTACAGTATTTTATTAGGTTTATTCAGTTTACCTGTCTTAGAAGCTTTAAAAAAAAATCTTTTCATAAAGGCTCATTAGACTTCAGTTCCCATTTTCCCTTTCATTATGAGGAACAATGTCTCTTCGGAGAAAGGTATGAAAGAATGATTCTTCCTGGCAGTGCACTGATGCATCCCATCTCACAATACTTGGTCCAATACAGTACATTCAAGGAAGAAGGAGGAGGAGAGGAAACAAGGATTGCATGTGCCTAAATATGTGTGGGTAAGTAAAGGGCACCATGTGACATACTTACACACCTCAGAAAGTATGATATTCTGTTGCTATAATGCACGTTGTCATGGTTAAACCCCAGCCAGCAACTAAGCACCACGCAGCCGCTCACTCACTTCTCCCTGCTTGCAGTGGGACAGGGAGGAGAATGAGAAAAAAAAAAAAAAGTAAAACTTATAGGTTGAGATAAGAACAGTTTAATAACTAAACTAAAATATAATAATAATAAAATATAATAACAATAATAATAATTGTAATGAAAAGGAACACAACAAAAAGAGAGAAATTAGACACGAGAAAAGACAAGTGATGCACAATGCAATTGCTTACCACCTGCTGACCAATGCCTGAGCAGCGATCCACCCCTCTCAGCCAACTGCCCCAGTTTATATACTGGGCATGACGTTCTATGGTATGGAATATCCCTTTGGCTAGTTCAGGATTTGCTGTCCCATCTTCTTGTGCACCTCCTTACTGGCAGAGCATGGGAAACTGAAAAATCCTTAACTTAGGGTAAGTGCTACTTAGCAACAACTAAAAACATCAGTGTGTTCTCATCATTATTCTCACACTAAATCCAAAACATATTGTACCAGCTGCTAGGAAGAAAATTAACTCTATCCCAGCCAAAATCAAGACACAGGTATAAATGCATGTTTCAATAAAATAAAATTGCCTTTAAAGGAGCTTTATTATAGAATAACTGAGAGGGAAATAGCTACTTACTGTCTCCTGGAAGTGAATAAATAACTTCCCACAAAATTATGATCTGTTTTCTTTACCTATATATACTGGAAGTCTGTATACTGCAAAATATGGGATTAAAACCAGAGCATTACAGTATGTAGAGGTGTTTTCTCTTTTACAGGTCTGTATTTGTGTCAACATTTAAAATCTAAAAGTATTTGGACTCTGTTGCATCTGGGACAAATCTGACTTCCAGCTGAAGTCCAGTATAACAATGTTTCTCTAACAGAGGAAAAACAAACAAACAAACAAAGACTTTATCTGCATTCTGATAAAAATCAGATAGTTTTTGTTTTTAGAAAATGGCTCTATTTAAAACTTTATAAAAGCTGCAGAGAACTTTGCTGAGGAAAAAAAAACCTCTGAGTTTCCAAAATATGTATTTTTTCATTCCTGTAATTTAATATGCTTTCTATTCCAGAAGTAGTTATAAATTCTAACTTTCTGACAGTGCCCCAGAAAACAAAAACCCAAACAAACATAAACCACAAAGTGAGCAAGCAAACAAACAAACAAACAATACCCCACAAAACTAAACATGGTTTAGTGCTTTCAACGATCTGCTTTATTTTCTCTATTCAGCCCTGTGTTTTTCCTGCTAGTTGCTCAGTAACTTCCCTATTTCACCACTATTTTATTCCTTTAAGTTTGGATTGTTGTTTTGTGGGTTTTTTTTCCTGAAATACATCCAATATATGTTATAATCCCATCTTTGAAAATCTAAATCACTAGTCAGATGCTTTTACTGCTCAGAAATCAGTTTTCTAAGACTCTTATTTCACTTTGATGAGGCTTTGTGAGTAATATCATGTGTGTTCTATGCACATATCAATAGAATTTGTTTTCCTCCTTCATATATTCCTTCATTATTAAAAAAGATGAGTTTGAAAAAAAACAGTTACTTTACCTCTGGAAGGTCTGAAAGACAGTGAAACTATTACAATTCTATTATTCAGAGTATGTGGTGATTCTTCTGTGGTGCACTGTAGCTCAAGAAAGTGTTCCAGCAGTGGTTGGACCAGAGAACGGTTTTGTTGAAGAAGCAAGCGCATGACGAGGAGATTCCAAGGCACACATAGCCAGTTTCAGAGCCCTCCTGATAAAGATCTTTGATAGACAATTTCCACTGTCAGTCTAAATTTTAGGGGGTAGCTCTTCTGATTAAACCTTCCTGTGTAGAGATAATTTCCTTTAGCTATATGCAGGAGCTAGGATTTATCCCTTATAAGGCTTATGAGTAGAAACTACTTGAAAATGTATCCTGAAGGGCTTTTTTGTATTGTGTTCCAATCAAGGGTTTCAAACACATTAATATTATTTTTTATACTTAATATGCTGTTAAGTAATACATCTAGTATGTTAATACCAGTCTTAAAATCTTTATGCTATAGAAATGTTAAGAGAAGATACCATAAGCAAAAAGTTCAATGCTCCGCTTCTCCCCTCTCCTGGGAAAAAAACAACAATAACAAACCAAACAAGCAAACACCACCACCACCACACCACCCCCACACCACCCCCCAGAATACACAAGAATAAAGCTTTTTGAGGATTCACATAATAATACCAGTAACCATTCATTTTGCTTTTGTTGAAATAATTGTGAAAGACCTGGGTATTTACAGCAACCCAGTAAGTGCCACGGCTACCACTTCTGAACATACCCCTTAAAACAAAAGGAATAATATTCTTACCTGAGTTCAGTGAGCTGCAGTTAATGCTTAATGTCAACAGAAATTGCTGGAACTTATTCTCAACCTTGCCAGAATACTCAGCACATAGCACAAGTGAGTTCTAGCTTCCTGACTGGAAAATTAAGGGTATAAGTAAATAATACCATTGTGTTGTCTGAGATATTAAATGCTTCAGGACAAGTAAAGCCAAAATTTACTTGGAGTGCAAAGTTAGAAGAGTCATGCATTTAGTTTGCTGTTATTTTTTCTTTTTTTTTTTTGCCCTTGCATCCATCTTGATAATTAGTGAAGAGTTAATCGTAACTAGAGTTTAATCTTCATAGGTTTGCTAGTAAGACCACTGGTTTCCAACCTGTTCCATGTGGCATGGCATAAAGTGTGCTATCTACCCAAAGAAATCCTATCATTTGTTTCAGTTCTGTGGCATCTCAGAAATATGCCTTCCTGCCCTGCAGTCTCCATGGAAACATTGTCGTTCAACCAAAGCACCTGCTTAATCAGTAAGATTATATCAAAGTAAAAGCTAAATTAAGTATTGTGAAGAGTTGCAACAAGACACAAAAGTAAAATAAATGTCTGTATTTTTCCCATCTTTGAAGGGTAACTCTGTAAGCAGTAACTTCTTCAGGATTTGTCAATCTGTCAAAATTGCTTCTAGCTTCCTTGCCATCCTTTTGTTAGGGCTTTATTTCTTCATAGAATCAATGAATGTGATATTATACAGTGTGTCTTTTATGAGCTGAGGTAGAAAACTGTTCACTTCTTTGTGCACTTCACAGAATATGAACTTGAGAAGAGTTGCCTTTCAACACAGAAGCGTCAGTGAATATGTGAGATCATAGAATCTTAGAAACGTAGAATGACAGAATCATCTAGGTTGGAAAGGATCATTAAGCTCATCGAGTCCAACCATAAACCTAACACTACCAAGTCCACCACATGTATTTTAAATACCTCCAGGGATGGTGACTCAACCACTTCCCTGGGCAGCCTGTGCCAATGCTTGACAACCCTTTCCATGAAGAAAGTTTTCCTTATATCCCACCTAAACCTCCCCTGGCACAACTTGAGGCCATATCCTCTCCTCCTAGCCTTTGTTACTTGACAGAAAAGACCAACACCCACCTTGCTATAACCTCCTTTCAGGTAGTTTTAGCGAGCGATAAGGTCTCCCCTCAGCCTCATTTTCTCCAGGCTAAACAATCCCAGTTGCCTCAGCTGCTCCTCATAAGTCTTGTGCTCCAGGCCCATCACCAGCTTTGTTGCCTTTCTCTGGACATGCTCCAGCACCTCAGTGTCTTTCCTGTAGTGAGAGACCCAAAACTCAACATAGTATTTGAGGTGCTGAATGAATTCATGGTGAATCAGGAATCCTCCTGTCAGAATACTGCCTAGGAAGATAAACATTTTGCAAATCATAGGTTTGGATTTTGAGCTATCAAACATAATGTCAACTTCAGGAAAAGAACCTCTTCTAGAGACATTGTTTCCTACAATAAATCTTGCTATTTTTCTTCTTACTAATTATTCCTAGTAGTATATTTTGCCCTTAGGCTTCACCATAACTGATTAAAGGTAATCTGCAAGAAGTACCAAGAAACATGTATTTGTGACTGAACACAGTGAAGATGGGAATATGACATTACTGTGACTTAGGGCTAACTTGCCTTGTAAAATATAGAAAATGATCATTTGTCTCACCTGCCTGCTACTTAGTTGCCCAATACAGCCTTTAGCTTCCCTAACCTTAATACATGGAATATATGAAAGGCAAATATTTTAAAATGAGTAATTATTTACATGTCTTAGTAAATTATTTTTTCCTAAGAAAAAAATAATAGGGACTAATCATGATATAGAGATGTACTGGGTTGACTTTGTCTGGTTGCAAGAAGCACACCAAGCCACTTTCTCACTCGCCCTCAAAGAACAGAATATGATAAAAAAGCTCATGGGTTGAGATAAAGACAGGGAGACCACATACCAGTTACTATGAATGGCAAAACAGACTCCACTTGGGGAAAATGATTTGATTTATTACCATTTAAAATAGTGAGAAGCAAAGACAAATTAAACCAACACGTTCTCCCCACTTCCCTTTTTCCCAGACTCAGCTTCACTCTTTCATTCCCAACTCCCCTCTTCCTGCCCCTACAAAGTGGTGCAAGGAGCATGGGGAATGGAGGGCTATGGTCAGTTCATAACTGAACTATGGTCAGTTCTCACTGTCTGTCCTTCTTCCTCACACTTTTCCTCTGCTCTAGCATGGGTCCTTCCCAAGGGCCATAGTTCCTTCAAGAAATATCCACCTGCTGCAGCGTGGTTAATACCAAGACTAATGTTACCCTGAGCTGCATTTGGCAAAGTGTTGCCACAGCAGGTCAAGGGAGGTGATCCTTCCTACTAAGGTGCTACTAAGCACTGGTGAGGCCACATCTGGAGTGTTGTGTTCAGTCCTGGGCTCTCCAGTACAAGAGAGATATGGACATACTGGAGACAGTCAAAAGAACGGCCATGGAGATTATTAAGGGTTTGGAGCAGCTCATATAAGAGGAGAGGCTGACAGGGCTGGGACTGTTTAACCTAGAGAAAAGAAGGCTCAGCAAGGATCTCATCAATGCACGTAAATACCTGCAAGGAGGCTACAAAGAGGACAGAGTCAGACTCTTTTCAGTGATGCCTAGTGACAGGACCAGAGGCAACTATTTTTTCCTGTTTGGGGTGACTTATCACTTGCACAGGTTGCTCAGGGTGGTTGTGGAGTCTCCCACCTTGGAGGTTTTCAAAAGCTGTCTCGACATGGTCCTGCACCACTGGCTCCAGGTGGCCCTGCTTGAGCAGGGGGTTGGACCAAGTGACCGCCAGAGGTGTCTTCCAACTTCAACTGCTTTGTGTTTCTGTTAAAGTACCAAATCTACCTTGTCCATACTGAGAGTGCTGAAGAAATCTGTTATTTTCACCAGTGTGGTTTTAGTGTTCAGCATTTGGTGCCCTGCCTAGGAAATCTTTTCACAAATAGGGCCTTAGCACACCAGAAAGTCAGGACTGTCTAAGGTGTCTCAAGTTGAGTACATAAAACTGAAGCATCAAAAATGACTTATTACTTTGTACTGTAAAACGTGATAGTATTAAACTAGAAAATGTCTGCCCCAATGAAAAAGATCTTCCAGAGGGAAATGGCTGTTGGTGAGAAATGTTTGAAGTGAAAGCCTCCCCCATCTATGTAAGATCTGAAATAATTTACCCACTTCAGTGAAAACTCTAGTTATATAGTATGAATTCCTGCATCAAAAAGCCAAGCAATTAATCAAGTATATTCTAACTCTTCAAGCCACTCCAGCTGTATGTGAAGGAGGTGTGAAAAATTAAAGTTCAGTAATCTAAAAAAATACTCCAGCTTTATTCCTTTCTTTGTTGGCTGGGAGTAGTTGTGGAGGATTCACAGTAGTATTCACTCTCTGTGTGATATTTGAGATGGGCTTTTCTGATCTAAACCCAAATTGTATTCTAAAATTAAAACACAGGTTGGATCTGGCATTTTCTGTGCCAAGAATTTTATGAATCAGACATACCAAGCAAGCTCCAGTGATTTTCTGAGTCACTTATGTTTTTAGTATTTTTTATAATTAAAGCTTTTGAGAGACTCAGTTCTAAGCAGCTGCACTAGACTAACTAGCAGGTGCTCATGCCTCTACTTGGATTAGTTTCTGTCCTACTGTAATAGCTATCTGGGCTGGAGCAAAAATAGCACCTGTGAGTGAACACAGGACAGATCATGATTTTTTTATAATCCCTCCACCAAATAATGTGTAATCTCATTTCTCTTTCTCAACCAGAGATGTCTGAGAGTACGTAAAATATGCATGCCTGTGGGAACTCGATGGTTTAGCTTAAAGTGTCCTGTTGTTTCTGTTTAAGTATATATAGAGATAAAGTTCTGTGGTCTTAACTTGCCATTACAGATTGATTGGTTTTTTATAGATATTAAATACAAATAAGTGTTAAGGAAGAATAAGAAAGAGAAAAAGCCTTTTGGAGTGAAGTAAAAGGGTATTCCAGGTGTGAAGAACAGTTTTGGAAAATACCACAAAGATTTGAAGTAAAGTAGGTAAGGTAGCAAGAAAAACAAAATCCTGAAATACAAGCAATAAATAAAGCATCAGTAACTGAGATAATGAAATGAAGACAAACATTAGAATAACAAGAATGTCTGAAACAGAGGGGTGAGTGGAAAACATAAAGGGCAAGGAGCACTGTGGAGTGTATTATGTAAGTAAGAACATAAAACATGTCACTGATCCTCAGACTGATTTTGACAAATAAAGGATGAGGAGGCGGGAGAAACAGATTTTCAAAGAATATTTAGACAAAGTGTAAGGAAACAAAATATTAAGAGCAAAGGTGAGAGCTGGAGAGGTAGAGCACCAAAATCATAAGATTGCATATGAGAGAAAAAAGTAAGTGAAGCAGGTGAAAGTTAAGACAAAAGTTCAAGAGGGAAAACAGTAAACACAGAAACAAAAGTGAATGACAACCACGTGTGGGAATGAATATGAAAATAATAAGATACAATTCCTTTCAATAAAATTCAAAAAATAGGATTACAAAATACAAAGGTGCTGAATATAACCTCTACACCATCTATTGCTGCATTTAGTACATTCACCTTTCATTCCAGAATGAGAGTCTGATAGTCTCTTTTGCTTGAAGTTCGTACCCCTGAGCTATCAGATGACATTTGACAGTTAGGATCTGGTAAGGTGTTTCTCATTGTTGTCTCTGATTTCTGTTTTATCTTTCTCAACAAATTGGTTGACCTAGTTCGCAAAGAGGAATTTGGCATGACTGTCTGAGCTTCTTGTTCTCTCTTTCTTCAGTCAAATTGCCTCTTTCCCTCTCCTGCTCATGAAACTGCTGATCATCCAAGCTTTTCTCTGAGCACAAACACTTTATACTTTCATCTGGGTTGGTTCTTTTCCCATTCCCCTAGCCCTGGATAACTCCTTTTTTTTACAGAAGATCCCATAATCATTGTTAGTCTTCTTGCAACTTACTATATAAGTTTTCTGTACTCCCAATACATCACATATAGACTCTTCTGTTTCATCTTTCCTTCATGTTTTAGACAACTTTATAATAAATGGACTAGTTAGAGCAAACCAGAAGAATGAACCCAGGTTTCAAACAGCAGGCTGTTCATCACTGCTGCTGGAAGTTTCTTCAAACTGTTTTTAAAGATCTCCACTGAGGAGAACTCCACAACTTCCACAGGTACATTCAGACTAAATTTAGCATCTGAACATGAAAGTAAATTGGCTGAAGAATTGTATTTTGGGATTGTCTGTCCTCAGCAGTTTTAAAGAACTCTGCTACTTGTTGCAACAGTGATTTTGGTATGTAAACCTTTAGATGCCAAATTTGTAAGCCTTAATGGTTTTAAAATTTTAGGAAATACATACACAGAACAATGAAAAACTAAGGCTCCTTTAAAACATCTGAATTTTGGCACAAAACTGAAACATTCAAAATTGCTAAAATTTTGGATTACTAATATTGACTGTATTAAAAATACATCACACAGTAAAAAAAAAAATATATATATATATATATATTCCAGGAAAAAATGGTGGTTAATGGCAAAGCTTTAGCCACTAGAATAACTTATCCACTCAATGAAAAATCTAATTATTAATTATACAGCACACGTACATCTGAGAACCACACAATTAATCAAGCCTGTTTCTACAACCTCAAGCTGTTCTATAATCTCTCAGTTGCGTGTTAGAGTATCACTATTATTAACATTACAAAGTTTGTGTTTAACCAAACTCTTTCAGCAATTTCTTTATTTTCTTTTCTTAAATCCTATACTTGAAAAACAGATTATTCCCTTCCTCTCCATGTCAGCTTTCTATGAATGTGAATATAGTTTATCATGTCCTTCGTTTTCTAGGGAACATAATGCTAGTTCTTTCCATACTTTTTTGTACTTCATCATAACTAGATCATTCCTGCACTTTTTCTTGGGATTGTCCTCTCTTCATAAATTTCTTAAAATGTAATGCTTAAAATTTTGGAACTTTTACTCCTTATGTTTTACATGATAAAATACTGCTCATACTTTGTATTAGCTACCTTAGAGTGTTTGCCTCTTTCTGCTAACTACCTAATCAATAGTCTAGTATTCGAACAGATAATTATTCTAAGCTTATGAAAATGCACATGTCCCTACTTAATTTTATCTCTATTTTCCAGTCCATTTCTCCAATTTGTTGAAATAATTTGAAATTCTAATCCTGTCTTTCAGCATCCTGGTTGTCCATCCCTGTTTCATGTCATCTGCAATAATAATCATGCTCTCTATTTCATCAAACAGGTCATTATAGAAATATTGGAAGCTCTAGTTTGATGTTTAATAGGGTATCATTATTTACCATTATTTTGAAACTAGGGAGGAAATTCTTTATTGCTATTGCTCTACAGACATTCATGCCAAACTACTTCAGACAAAGTACACAGACAAAGCACATACTTGATGTGGATTTACAAATTCGAAAAGGCTAGATATGTATCTGAAAGTTATCAAGATTCCTCCTGTCATCTGAAGCAACTGATGTTCTTCAAAGACCACAAAAAATGTAGTAACATAGTAAGTTTTCAATGTTCTCAAGAAAAAAAAAAAAGTAGAGAGAATATGTAATGATGATACTATAACACATAGCAGTTAGATAAAGAAGAGCTTGTGTTATGAGTCTATTACACTGGACAGTTTGAAAATGTGCCTGGAAATTTCCTAAAGCATTTTCTAGATTTAATGTTTTGTTTTACTAGAACATTAAAAAAGAAAAAAGAGTAGTAAATTTTAAATAATTAAACAAAAATGCTTTGGGTGAGACAAATTAAGAAAAAAAAGGGTCTAACAGTCAGGTTCCCTTATACTCATTGACTCTTTACATGTGGGACCTTTTCCTGGCCTGTTTTTCACCAATAAAAATATGTAGGTGCTTCAAGCAACAAACTCTACACTATCTCCTCTTAGTGTCTGAGAAAATAATTTTGTCACATCAGATTTGATGGTGTATGTTCTTAGGCATCTCTTAAACTGGTGATCATATCACCTCATAGTATATATGTCTATGTAGTCCTGCATATATCTCAGTTAGTCACCCTAAGCTCTATATTCAGTCAATGGAAAGAAACAGATGCTTATCAAGTGAATTATAAAACTATTTTGATGTCTACCTTAGAATATTCTGTTTAATTTCTCTCCTTTGACTGTAAAAGGAGTCTTCATGATTAGTTCTGTATCACAGGAGTCTGTACTTGTTCAGATGAAACCCTTTCCTCTATTTTTTCATCAAGTTTCCTATTTGCAACCCCTCTCTCCCTCCACCCTTGTATCTATCCTGCCCTCAAGTCCAGAACCACCTCCTGAGTGAGCACATTCAGATGCCATTGGGGCAAGAAACATTTCTGCTCTACTCTGGCACTTTGCTTGTCCTGACAGATTCACTCCGGATCATGCAAACAACCAGACATGTCTTTTCTTGTCACCTTTTTACTAACATTTAGAGGGTCCACACACTAAACCTGCAGTAAATAAATAAAACGGACACTGTGACACAGTGCTCTCAACTAGAAATGACTACTACATTTTTTTTGCATGTTTTATTTCCAGTTGAAATACAAGAACTGGTGGGAACAAAATAAGACACATTCATAAACCTATTTATTCTAACTAAATAATGAAATTGGTGGAAAGTATCTAGTAAAAAGTCATGATAGTGACTTTATAGGCATAAGAAGCAACTTTTGCAACACATAAAGTGATTTTACCCTTTGAATTTGGATGTTGACAAGAATATTCATGAAGATTTTACTGGTTTCCATAATGTATCACCTATGTTGGAGATGTTCCTTTTGTTGGCAATTACAGTATTTAAACAACTCTCACCAATTTTATGATGATCACTTACGCATGACTGGCTTGCAGAAGCTGTAGCAACTAGATTGTAGGAATATGAATAAAAAGTGTCTTTTTTTTTTCCTTCTGGGTATGATTTACAGTGTCTTTTAAAAATAAAATACTCTAAGAGACATCTTACAATTGTTAAATAAACATTTCGACATAATAGAGAAAAAACAGCCCCACCTAGATTGTGCCAGCAGTAAGGTGTTACGGAAATACAAAGTTTTAGTTCTCCTTTGTTGCTAAGTCATGAGGAAAGATTCACACAGGAAAGACAAGTAGTTTTCAAACCTTTTCAATCTGCAGACTAAGCATATTTTGCACTGCAAACATAGCTCACACTAAGGTAATGAAAGTCTATTGAAAATGGTCTTGTTTTAAAACAATAATAATAATTATATTTTATGGCCCCTTAGAATCAGTCCAGAGCCTATGCTCTGCAGAAATGACTAGAATAATTGGTAATGGCAGTAGTTGGGTGTTTCAGCAATATAAACACTGTCAAGGAAATGCTATTCACTCAGTCCCCCAAAATCACAATACCTGAACTCCTGAGGTAAACTGTTCACAAGGAAGGTAATGCTAAAATGCACATAGTCCAGAGGAAAAGATGTTCTCAAGAAAATGCAAATGAAAAGAGCTGAACAGCTTCCATTATCAGCAAGAAAATGTTATATCTCCTTCAATGTAATTGATCGTACAAAGTTCAGCATTCAATCAAAGTATGAGAAGTGTCTCAAATTATGCAAAATCTTAACATACTTATAGCTCCAAACATATCTGAAATACAAGTTCAAGATGTTTTTCAGGTGTACAACTCCTATTTCAAACATGGGTGGCTGATTACTCAGCTTCATTCATTGCAAAGCAGCTGTCAAAAAGAAAGATTATTGAAGTCAATTCAGAAATATCTTAGTTCTCTTAGCCAGACTGAATGTCAGCTGTTTTCCAAAGCAATGAAATTAATAAAAATTATTCTGTGTTAGGGGCAAGCAATGCAGTAAGCTCAGATGTCCTCTTGTTCACTAATCACTCAGTGTCAAAGAGACAAATTAAGGTCTGCTTCATTGGGCACCTGCTTTCCAGCTGATCGCCCTTGCATAACTTGTACTTACCTGGCTTGGTCATTAGAAAACTTTGTGCAGGGTATGATTTCCAACATGGTAGTTCTTGGTAAAGCTAGCCATAATAAATAAACAATAAACAGCATTTTGTATTGAACTTAATTACATTCAATAATTAAATTAAATTATTAAATTTAATGCCAGTAGCATCTGAAGTAAACAGCAATATTAAATTTATTCTGGAATTTGCTTATGCTGCTAGATGTGTTGTGTGAAAGATTAATGTCATTTTCAGCCTTTGACAGAAACACTAGTTCTGACAGTACTATTTCTTTCTTTGGATATGTTGGTGGAAAAATTAGTTTTGGAAGTAGTTTCATAGCACATCACTGTAGAGCCCTTTAAATTTCTTTTATTTATGGATTTCTTGTAAAAACTGTAATTGTCTTTGTGATTTGGTTTAACCCCAGCCAGCAACTAAGCACCACGCAGCTGCTCACTCACTTCCCCCTTACCCAGTTGTTGTGGTTTAACGCCAGCGAGCAACTAACACCACACAGCTGCTCACCCCTTCCCCCCCCACGTGGGATGGGGGAGAAAATTGGTGAAAAAAAAAGTAAAACTCGTGGGTTGAGATAAGAACAGTTTAATAGAACAGAAAAGAAGAAAGTAATTATAATGAT
>JANZLQ010000008.1:25367944-25379686 GCA_026212715.1 Elanus axillaris
CCCCAAGAACAACTGGTCTTACTATTAAAGACCAAGGCAAGGAAGGCTTAAATACCTCAGCCTTTTCCTCATCCTTTTTCATTATGTTTCCCCCTGCATCCAATGAAGGATAGAGATTCTCTTTAGTGATCTTTTTCTTGTTAATATATTTATAGAAACATTTTTACTGTCTTACAGCAGTAGTCAGATTAAGTTCTAGTTGGACTTTGGCCCTTCTAATTTTCTCTTTCCATAACCTCACAACATCCTTGTTGTGCTCCTGAGCTGCCTGCCCCTTCTTCCAAAGGTCATAAATCCTCTCTTTCCTGAGTTCCATCCAAAGCTCTCTGTTCAGCCAGGCCGGTCAACTTCCCCAACGGCTCTTCTTTTGGCACATGGGGACGGCCTGCTCCTGTACCTTTAACATTTCCTTCTTGAAGAATGTCCAGCCTTCCTGGACTCCTTTGCCCTTCAGGACTGCTGCCCAAGAGAATCCACTGACCAGGCCCCTAAACAGGCCAAAGTCTGACCTCCAGAAGTCCAAGGTAACAGTTCTGCTAACCCCCTTCCTTACTTCGAGAATCAAAAACTATCATTTTGTGATCACTGTGCCCAAAATGGCCTCCAACCGTCACATCACCCCCAAGTCCTTCTCTGGTCACAAACAACAGGTCCAGTGGGGTGCCTTCCCTGGCTGGCTCAGTCATCAGCTGTGTCAGGAAGTTATAAACTTCCACACACTCCAGGAACCTCCTAGACTGTTTCCTCTCTGCTGTATTGTATTTCCAGCAGACCTCTGGTAAGTTGAAGTCCCCCATGAGAACAAGGGCTAGTGATTGTGAGACTTCTCTCAGCTGCTTATAGAATATTTCATCTGCTTCTTCATCCTGGTTGGGTGGTCTCTAACAGACTTCCACCATGATATCTGCCTTGTTGGTCTTTCCCCTAATTTTACCCATAAACACTTGACCATTTCACCACCATCATCAAGCTCTAGAGAGTCAAAATATTCCCTAACATATAGGGCTACCCCACCACCTCTCCTTGTTTGCCTATCCCTTCTGAAGAGTTTATAGCCATCCATTGCAGCACTCCAGCTGTGTGAGACATCCCATCATGTTTTTGTATTTACAGCTATCTTGTCATTTTCCTGCTGCACAATGGCTTCTAACTCCTCCTGTTTGTTGCCCATGCTGCGTGCATTGGTGTAGCACTTCAGCTGGGCTATTGATCCTGCCACCTGTTTGGGGGTGAGAAGCCCGAATTCCTATATGACTGTTCTGAGGTACTTTTGCAGTTTCTAACACATCAGCACCTTGCTGACGTATTGATCTCTGTCCCCTGCCTCCACTGAGATGGCTAGGGTGCTGCGCACATTAGTACAGGGACATTTAAATTTGCTCCAGTGTTCTCAGCACATTGTGGAGCAGACTAAAGGACCTTGCTAGCATACTGTCCCTCCAACACTGGTGTGCTGCCCACAGGCTCATCTCTTGTGAGCTTCGTTTTATCCCTTTCCCCTTTCAAATCTAGTTTAAAGCTCTTTCAATGAACCCTGCTAGCTCCTGCACAAAGATCCTTTTCCCCCTTTAATGCAGGTGTACCCCATCTGTCAGCAGCAGGCCTGGTATTTTGTAGACTGACCCATGATAAAAAAAAAAAATAATAATTTTGCCTGTGACACCAGTCTCAGAGCCAATTGTTGGTCTGCTGGGTCTTCCTGTTTCTTCCTTCATCATCCCCTGCAACTGGAAGCATAGTGGACAACAATAGTTGTGCTCCTGACCCCTTAACTAGTCATCCCAAGGCCCTGAAGTCTGTTTTGATTGCCCTTGGACTTTTTATTGGAACATTATCGCTGCCTACATGAAGAAGCAGAAATACTAATCTGAGGGCTATAGCAGGGTAGGAACTTTCTTGTCACATCTTTAACCTGGGCTCCAGGGAGCCAGCAGACTTCCCTAAGAAGTGGGTCCAGTCAGCAAACTGGACCTCCTGTTCCCCTCAGAAGAGAATCTCCTATGACAATAACTTCTCTGTTTTTCTTTATGGAAGCAGTTTTAACATAGGATGTAGGCTAACTTAAACTTGGTGACACTTCCAACCTAGATCATAGAATGGTTTGGGTTGGAAGGGACTGCAAAGATCATCTAGTTCCAACCTCCCTGCCATGGGCAGGGACACCTTCAACGTGACCAGGTTGCTCAAAGCCCCATCCAGCCTGACCTTGAACACCACCAGGGATGGGGCATCCACAGCCTCTCTGGGCAACCTGTGCCAGTGCCTCGCCACCCTCACAGTGAAGAATTTCTTCTTTACGTCTAATTTAAATCTACCTTCTTTCAGTTTAAAACCATTACCCCTTGTCCTATCACTACATGCCCTTGTAAAAAGTCCCTCCCTGGCTTTCTTGCAGGCCCCCTTTAGGTACTGGAAGGCTGCTGTAAGGTGTCCCAGGAGCCTTCTCTTCTCCAGGCTGAACAACCCCAACTCTCTCAGCCTGTCTTCATAGGAGAAGAGGTGCTCCAGCCCTCTGATCATCTTTGTGGCCCTCCTCTGGACCTGCTCCAACAGGCCCATGTTGGTCTTGTGCTGGAGGCCCCATAGCTGAACACAGTACTCTATGTAGGGTCTCACCAGATCAGAGCAGAGAGGGAAAACCACCTCCCTCGCTCGACCTGTTGGCCATGCTTCTTTTTATGCAGCCCAGGATATGGCTGGCTCTCTAGGCTGCAAGCACACATCACCATTTCTATTTTTCACTAAACCGTCATGGATTTCTGCTCTGATTTCATCCAATAGTCCTTTTATTTCCATGTATCTATGTCTTGCTTCTATATTTATTCCTTAAAAAAGAGAAGAGTAAGGTCTTAGGAAGTCTTCATCACTACAATCAAAATAATCACATTATTTGTTTCTCCTTCCTGCTTGTATTTCAAAAACTGTCTTTATAAGGTTGTCATGCATCAAAGCACAACTCAGTATAAACAAAGAAACAGAGGCACAGAAAATACAGATAAATATAAATGAGGCATTTTCTCGGCTTTCTCAGGCTGAGACTGTTACTGAGGCAGTTTTTAATCTTTGCTCTGTGGATGCTAGCCATGTCCCCTTCCTCCCTCTTCCTAACTAGATCATACACTAAGGTCTTTGCAAGAAGTAGAGGAAGAGAAGGACATTGCAAGACAGAAGGGATACAGACAAGCTGTTCTTCAAGATTATTCTGAGGTTCTGCTGCTAAAGGTTGTACACTTTTAAGGAGCTGAGACAACATCTATTTTCTTCTTCCATCCTTCCTTACAGGAAAATGTTTTAGAGTAAAAAATGTTCATTACCACATTTGGAACTGTGAAGAAGTTTTCTTATTTTCTTTGACACTTTTTAACTATGCAGAATGTGGAACACTTGCTACCTGTGTATGAACAAATAGTGATAATCAGAAATAGGCTGTTAATGCTGCAGTTAACTTCAGAGAGTTTACTGGAGTGTTTCTTCTTGGGAAGAAAAAATACTCCAGGATTTTTTTCAGCATGTGGTGCTTGATTTTATTTCAGTATGTACCATGTAGAGAGATTACAGTTTAAGATTAGCTGAAAACAGCTGAAGACATCCTAACACCAATCTTTTATCTTATTTATTTATTTATTATCCACTAGTATCATATGAACAGTGAAATATTAACTCTCATGATCTTTAAATGTACCTTGTACATAGTATGTGAGGGGAGAATTGGGAATCAAGAAAGCTAACTGAATTAAATTAAATGGCAATAATGTTAAATTTCTTATATAAACTTGGTAATGGTAATTTGAATTTAAACCAAAGTTGTGCAGTTCAACAGATCTTGTGGCTTGCTATACTGTTTTATACTCAAAATATCACCACAGTTGAATGGGTAAGATACCTTTAAATTAAAACACTGATCTCTACAGAAAATATGGTAAAATATTAGTTTGTTTGGGTTGTCATTGGGTTTTGTTTGTTTGTTTGTTTTTCTTTAATATAATAATTATAATTTTTACTGATAAGTTTCAGGCTGTTTAGACATATAGTCTTTTTTCTTTTTTTTTTTTTTCCTCCACATAGGTGCATTAGATAGCAAGCTTTCAAAGAGAACAACTTTATGCAATTAAGTTGCAGCATACAATAAAAATCTCATTAGCTATTATCCATAGTGAGACACTGAAGGATGGCTATTCTACAGTTAAGCTAAACAGTAATGTTAACATTTGTCATAACTTCCCTGTGTTTTACACTATTTATAACACTCAGGATGAATTAATATTGTGATTTAAGGGGTTCCAGAAAATGAAGTAATTTACACTGAAAATCAGAACACTGAAGAAAAAAAGGTTTTTGAACTGAAGGAGTTTGGTGTTTAAAATAATTATACCAACAGCTATGAGTTTAGCAGTTCTAATTCTAGGTTTAATTGTTATTTTATTAGATGTATTTAGTGAATCATTAAATGTATAATGCGCATCTAAAAAACTGTTCAACTCAAATGTTTGTAGCCTTGAAAATATAATCAATATGTTGACAACTTGCTGAAGTAACATTTAACTTTTCAACTAAACCAAAATTAAATGTTTGATTTTTGGCTCCAGAATGTATGCAATAGTCATAAAACATTCCAGTGACACCAAATCCAGATTTAAGAGTTCAGCTATCCGAAAACTTTTCTGAGATTTTTATTTCTTGGGTTTATTTCTCAGTTGAACAAGCAGAAAACCCCAAGTAACTAACCACTATTTAGTAAATACTTCTGTATTTTGTTTAGTAAATACTTTTGTAACCAGATGGTTAGTTGACATATAGTAAAATAAAGTCTGATATTGATGACCCTGTCTGTAATACCAATATCTGAACTTGTGTTTCACTGAAGAGAGAGTATTTCCTATTAGGAGTAATTAAATAGTCTATGGGAATAACACAGTTCAAGAGTAAGACTTGTTTAAGCTAAATATCTAAACTTGTGCTATAAAGCACAAATCTACTATATACTTCTGTAATCCTGTGACATAACTGCCAGCCTGTTGAGAATATCCGAGAAATACCCTATGGCATCTGAAATAGCAGTAGAAGCCTAAGTTCAAGCAACTGAATTGAGCCTGTAGTCAGTCCAGGCAACACAACAGAAGAATTCAGCTCAGAAAAAACTAGATAGCTAGAACATGAATGTAGGTCTCTAGAGTATTTTTAGAGTCTTCAGGGTGTTTCACACATCCATAGATTAGGAAATATGACTGGGTATATCTAGGGAACTCATGCCTTTCTGGATCAGCAGCTGGAAGCCAAGTGAGAAACCTGAAGGCATCTCAAGTAGTGCTCAATGCCTGTGTGTGTGCGCTTACATTGAGCCATAGATAGATCTCCACTGTGCTTAGAGAACTTAGTTTAGAACTTAGCTCATGTATATAAGTGTATACATGTCTAGCTTTCCTGTTTACTCCTACATGTACACCCTTCCATTTATGTGTCATGATCCTGAATAGAATCTTTATGTTTCTTCACTTCATTAAAGAAACAGTGAAGTGTCATAAATGACATAATTAAGTGAATAAAGAACGCTTTTTTCTCAAAACACAGGAGCCAGAGTTCGTCAAATAAAAATTTTAAGATGTTAAATCCCCCCAAAAGAAGTCATGTGTTTTTAATACATTCTTTAAACCACAAGTTCATTGTCAGAATATTTTTCTTTCAAAAGCTAGTCATAGGAATCCACAGAAAAAAGGCTTTTGAAAGGCTTTGAAATGTATTAATACCAATATACCTTCCAACTCTAAACCACAGTAGATGGTGAAGAAGTACACATAGAAAGAATGCACTGTAGTTGCCTTTATCTTAGCTTTCAATATCTTATGCTTGTGAACAACCCAGACCTCTACCGTAACTCAGTGTGCCTGTTTTTAAGTTCCTGTGTCCCATCTCATGTTGCAATACCCAAGCCATCAGGCTGTCCTATTGGATAACTTACACAAAAAAAACCCCAAACGTTATACTAATGAGAACAATTGGCTAATTTTGTATGTCAGTGGTTAGGAAAGTGGGCATTTTGGTAGGACCACCACTGTTTAATTGTTTCGTGGTATGTTTGTTCATTTGTAGAGGTGCAACCATTCCAACAGACATCTGTGGGAGAGTCCTGGCTAGAGATACCCAATGGTGCTGGAACAGTTCCTTTTAAAGCAGGACATTGACACTCGAGCCCTTTTATGAATCAATAAGGCTAAGGAGTTAAGTCTAACAACTATTCACAACCTTTTAAGAAGCCTAGTCTACTCTCCATAGTTTTATGGGTTTTTACTGGAATCTGTACCATGATTTTGGAAAACGCTTTGATGGAATACCTTCCTATCAAAAAAGAATATTTCCTCAATGAAGAGAATGGGCAAACTTAAATAATCCTGAAATATTCTATTCTATTTTAAATAATCCATGTTTTAAGAAGACACTCTTCTTGGCATAACATTCCTAAATAACTTTTACGCAAGAACCTAATTTGCCATGAAACTTCAGACACTGATGTGATTCAAAGATTAAGTGTCATAATTGTGCCATATATATGCCTCACCCAGGAAACTATACTTTCTTGCTTGTTGATACAAAGAAGTTAAGTCATAGAAAAGAGTTAGGCATCATTCAGTTACTTAGGCATAGGCATATGCATAGGAATCTAGTACCATTTGAAACACCTTTGATGCTTCAGACATTTATTCATATGGGCCTGTCAAGCCTTAGAGGAACCTGATGTCTGGAGCAGATTTTGGAGGCCAGACCTTAGAGCAAATTAAATGACATCAATGTCTGTGTGTGGGCTCCAGATTCAAGACATGTTTGAAGAGGATATCAGAATTAATGCACGTCTTTCTTCTAGGATCACTTTCAGCACTACTGCAATGACTGTTTTCAACATGCAGGAGCAGATATCTTCAAAGAAGAAATGGAGAGACTATTTTTTTCTGCAGTGTGGAGCACAGACTACCAATTTAAACAATAAGCTGCAAATTTTTTTCTTTTTTTTTTCCCACTGTCAGCTGCTGTTTGCTGTTTCAGTTCTTAGCATATGTGCCCTTTACTTTTTTTTAACTGTGTGTGAGGATAAAACTTTAAGTTTTCCAGAGAGCAGGAATTATTTTGGTGCCTACAGTATTTTTCTCCACCCTGCATCTTCCCCCCTGTACTTACTGGAAAGTGTGTAGTCTTTTTATTCTTTCTGCCATACAAGACAGTGCAAGGCCAGAGCCCCAGTGAATAAAATTTTACAAAACCTTAAATGTTGGTATGTGTAATCTGCAAGAATTTAATTGTTTCCTTTCATCAGTTTTTGCAGGCCTGTTGCTTTATGCAGGGCAGAAAACTTATTAATAAGGATATACAAGAAAGTAAATGAGACAAGAAAATAAATGAGTATTTACCAATGGGGGTGGTGAACAGTACAATCCTTACTAATTGGTTATGATTGAAGTTTAATAAGACATTCAAATGACTACATGACTTGGATTTGCCTTGTCAGCTGAGCTCTAGAAGTTGAGTGGCTGTTCAATTCCCAGGATGGACTAATGCTTAAAATTCTGCAGAAATGCTTGAAAATTTATAAACTTCATTATTGGAATATAAGTGCATCATGGCAGATGAGCTTTTACAAAGTACACTGAATGCATAGACTGATTATAGTTATTTTAGCATTAAAAGAACGTCATGCAAATGCTCAGCCAGCCCTTTAAATAGCTGGAGTGAAATAAGTATGTCTGTCCACTAAAGCTTCTTACCACTGTACAGTAATGCTCTCACTCTTCTATTTAGCCTGCAACTTAGTAAGTGAGAACATGAATGATAGCACCAAGAAATGGGAGAAGATATATTTCATTTTCTCTGCCTTCACAAGCTGGAAGGCCTTTCTGAGTCAGCATACATCCTGTACACAGCTTTACTTTTCAATATGCACAAAACACATTGTCTCACTGCCTACTATAAGTTTGTGGAATCTCAAATTAGGCATGCTTACTGGGAGAAAGGGTTTCTAGCTTAGTGAAATGTAGCAACATTATTAATAAGTACCTCACAATTCTAGCCAAGTTTTTTAAAAATAACATACTAGAACTGATGCTCCTAAATCCATTTATTGAGTCATGATGCATATTGTAAAGGTGGTATCATTTATTACTGCTGTGAAAAAAAACCTAACCAATTAAGAGATCAAAGGTCTTCTATCTGAATGCAGTTTTGAAGATTTGGTTTTATAGATTGTGGACAACTATCTGTGGATGTTAAGAAGCAGACGTCTTCCAGCCAGAGTTTCCCCTGTTTGCAGAGAGCAGAAATGTTACCACCATAATGTCTTACACATGAAATACTGCCTTAATATGTTCCAGAATTAGGGTTCTTTTTGTTACACATTGCTGACTCATAGTTGGTTTCCAAGATCCATGTTTGCTTTTTTATTTTGTTTCCTTTAAAAAAGAAATTATGTTGCCTAGTCAGTTAGCCCTCATTTTTAATTTGCACTTTAGGTTTTGGTATATACATTGCATTTCTCTGTATTCTCTGATTGAAATTCTCTGAATTTCACTTCACTCATAGTAGGCAGTAAGACAATGTGTTTTGCACATAGGGAACAATAAATTGGAATCTGAAATTCAGAGAATTTCAATTTTTTGGATTTTGTAGGAATTTGTCAAAATCACCTTGTAATCTCAACACACCCTTGAAAATTACTACCACCTCTTCTGCTGTAATGTCATCTATTTACGTATTTCATCTATTCCAACTACCAATGAAAATATCAAAGACAACTAGGTCCAGGACAGATACATGAAGAATGACACTTGAAACACACTCCTAGGTTATAGGTAAACCATTAATATCTACTTCTTCAGAGTGAGTTTTAAATGGGTGATTATACTTAACTACATTTCCTTAGCTTGCTTATAAGAATGTCATGCATGGCAGTGTCAAAAAACTTAATAAAGTCAAGCTGTACCAAACCTACTGCTTCTTCTTTATTCACTTGGCCTGTTAGCCTGTCAGAGAAAGAAATTAGATTAGTTTGACATGATCAGTTCTTGACAAACTCATGCTGTCCATTTTTATCACCTTATTATCTTTGAGGTACTTATAAATTGATTTCTTAATAATTTTTTACAGAATCTTGCCAGAAATTGGAGTTAGACTAACACAGCTATAATGCTGTGGGTTCTTCTTTTTTTTTTTTTTTTTTTAACCTTCTTTTTCCTAAGTTCTTTTTTGAGCTTAGATATTAAGCTTACTCCTGTTAGAAGTCTGGATCCCATAACTTCCTAAAAATAATTTTGTAGGGTCTAGACATTTTGTAAAATTAATTCCTTAGGTAAAAAGATGAATTTATCCAGGTTACATGACTTGAATTTGCCCATCCTACTTTATAAAAAGATACACTATAGAGTGTTCTTTCTGTATTCTGTTCTGTACTTCATAATACTTCATAAAGTTTCTTTCTTTATATATGCAATTAAAACAAGGTTTTGGGGTGCTTGTTTATTTGTTTGGTTTTTAAACCATTTGTCCCAATCTTTACCTAATCCAATGTTTGTTATGTATCTTTGCTTCTATTTTGTCTTATTTCTAATTTCCTTCTCCTAGGGTTTCTCAGTTCCTTGCTATTGAAACTCATTTTGCACCTTAGTCTCTCTGATTTCATCCCAATATATTTTTCTCTCCTTTAGGCACATTCTTAGACATGTACCCTTCTTTCCATTCTTCATTTATTTATCTAATATTTATTTTCAAATCCTTGAAGGGTTTCTGATTCTGTGTTGCTCTCTTAATACACTTCCTATCTTTCCTGTGCAATGAAATAGTCTGCCATTATGAATACAATCTCAACTTTTCCATTACTACCAGTTCTCTCATTCCTTCATACCTTAAACTCCCTCCCTCTGAAGCACCTTGTCTCTTAGTTCCCTGAGTTGCCCATGTTGGCTATTTTCTGAATTATATTATCTTTACTCTTCTTTTCTTCTGCCATCAGTTCCCTAGAAAAGTCTTTATTATTAATTTTTAAGGAATTTTTATGCAATTCACGTTATACCTGTAGATTCTCAGTCAGTATTTCTATATGGGTTAGAACAAAAATAGCATTTTCCCTACCAGCTCCTTTGCTTTATAAAGCAAAAAAATATTTTTAGTAGAATACTGTTGTGACCAAGAAATCTGAAATCTTTAGTGCTCTCTTTTGTAGCAGTACATTTGTTCCCTGTTCATTAGTATCTGCCTGAGCCTAAACTTACAGCTCAGAGATGTGAAAGCAGCCAGGCACTGATATTCCTTCCCATATTAGCCAAGGTGTTACGTCTTCTGATCTGACCATGGCAGTACATGGCACATTGTCAGTACCCACATGGAAAAAAACAGCAGGAAAACTGTCAGGCATTTGGGTGAGACTCTCACACTTGCATGCAAGCCCAGATTTTGTCCCTGGAAAGGAATCAGTGTGGATTAGTACTTTTTCCTCATAAGAAATCTTTCACAGGCAAGCCACTCTTTGTTCTGTCCTGGGAAATATGAGCAGTTAGGTTTCCTAGTTTGGGATTCAAGTAACATTTTTTCCCCACCAATTTTGCTGTAACAATTGCCGTGCAGTAAATATTATCAAAAAGGTAAAATTTCAGCATTAGTTCGACTCTGTTCTATTTTGGATTCAAAAGCAGATGACACTTTTTCAGTTTCTATTTGTATTCACTGGAGATTTGGTGCAAGAAGGTCAGATTACCACAAGATGAAACTGATGCTTGCCATATGGTGGCAAAATGTGATTAGAGAAGCTCAAAAGGTTTGGCATCAGTGAACCCCAAATGGTAATATAAACCCCATTTGGATCTAAGCACTGCCTCCTCACATATTTTTAATATGAAAGCATAGTTAACATATGAGCGAGCTGGTTTGCTGTGAGATATCCTAATGTTATGTTCCAAGAGAATAATTTCGTAAGTTCATATGGTGATCTCAATGAGTCAGCTTGGATTTGTAATTTAGGACAGACTGCCTTAGAATGAACACACAGCTATTATCTCGCAGATGTCTGTGGTAAAATTTTAAAAAATTACAGATGCAACTACAATGAGCAGGGAATCAATTATGAGCCACAGAAATTCTTTCAGTGTCTGACTCTAATTATGTTAATTATGAACAAATGCAAGATGTAAAAACTACCATTTCCAATAATCGAATAAGGCCATCTATTTTTTTGAGGGGGGGAAAGAAAGTTAAGCATGTACCCTTTTTAAGCAGTTAATTCTAAAGTCAGAGCTCAAACACACACTTCAGTTGGTGACTACTGCAAAATTTTACTTGTTTCTTCATTATTTATAGCTATATAATTTTATTTAGTGCAACCAAATTTATTACAAGGAGCTATTTCAACTTACTGTAAACACAGCCATGTGGCTGTTTGTATCCCTAGCCTAGTCATGGTTTCCATTTAGGTCTATCTGCTTACAGATTTTAGTGAACTTTATAGTATGGACCTTGCTTTCAAACTATAAATAAGAGATTACTGACCCCAAAGCATTACTTACTATAACACATGTCCACAAAGACAAGCTTTTGAGAAAGACAGCCTTTATGAGAGAACGTATAGACTTCCAACAAAAGAATATGTCCTGGTTTCAGCTGGGATAGAGTTTATTGTCTTCTTAGTGGCTGGTAGGGTGCTGTGTTTTGAGTTCAGTATGAGAAGAATGTTGATAACACTCTGATGTTTTCGGTTGCTGCTGGGTGGTGTTT
>JANZLQ010000008.1:25379786-25400202 GCA_026212715.1 Elanus axillaris
CATCCCACGTGGGGGGGAGTGAGTGAGCGGCTGCATGATGCTTAGTTGCTGGCTGGGATTAGACGATGACAGAATAACATGAAAAAAGCCCTTAATTGTGAGGTGAAGATGATCATATATAATATTTGCCTCTAGTATCTAGGCCTGGATTTGATGTCCATATTCTCACAAATCGGTGTTCTTGTACCTTCATGTTAATTTTAACTAATGTGACGGAAACTCTGCACTTTTATTGTAAAGAGATGATCCACAGAATTCTCTTACGCTACCCAGTAATACAAGCATATAAGCATATGAATGTGCATATAAGATCAATGTGAAATGGTTTAGTGAACCTTGCTCATGTATTTGAAATATCTGACTAAATGAAATTGTATTTTTTGCTTGTAACATGCAAGTGGTTTGTTATTTTAGATTGTGTGAAGTCTTAAAAACAAGGTGAATTTCTTTCATCAAATCAACAACCTCTTTAAAAAAAGACAGGAAAAAAAACCAAAACCACAACACAGAAAGGATGGAAAAATTTTAGAAAACTAGAAAAAAAAATCTAAGAACTGTGACCATCAAGGATAGCCAGTTTCCAGAGAGATCAGGTATCCTACTGTAGTTGAAATAGGCCTAAAAATGCCATCCCTCTTTCACTGTCTATGGGGTTGAACCAAACCCAAAGATAGTACTATTGGTTAATGTAGGACATCATACCCATTCCGCATCAAATCCAGGACCTTTTCAACTTGCAAGGTTACCAGTCAGTTTGACAGTAATCAAGATGTCTGTTTTCTTGTGACTAACAGCATAAAGATTCAGCTGTAAATATGGATCAGTTGTATTTTCAGTCAGTACAGGTCACTTTGCGCAAATCTTCTGACTGTGCGTAGTCTGTGTCCATATATCATCTGGATCACAACTGTTTCACAGCTCCGCTGCTGAGAAACAAAAAGCCAATTATACAACCAAAGACTGCAACTGTTTTAAGCAGATTATAAAGTAGTTTTAAATTTTTGCAGTTTATTACTAAAACTTACTTTAAGAAGATACATTTTTACTATACTAACTCAGAGTTCATTGAATGCAGAACCACATCACTAAACTCGCGTTATTCATGTATATTAATTACATCATATTCTGCAGACTTTACGAGATAAATTCAGTGCATCTCCTTGCAAAATTATGTGTGGACTGCAACTTCTAACCAAAGCGAGATATTCAACAGAATTGCAAGAGGCAGCAAAATCAATTAGCAATTATGCCATGGATGATTTAGTTCAGGTGATTTTGAAAAGCTTATTTATATCACCTAATAAAAGTAAAAATTCCTTTAACTCACAGTGCAGTTAACACTAATATACAGAGAGAAAAAAAAAGATCTTTATGTTGAGAAGCAATTATAGCTGGGACAGTCTGTGGGCTTCAAAACTGTTCAGTTCATATAAATTCTTAGCTCTACAAAGGACAAAATACTGAAAATAATGGAGAATTTTGGGTGCCATTTAAGATATTGGTTCTTAGTTACTTTCTGTTCCTCTGCTGGTATAACTTAGGTGATGGAAAAAAAAAATAATTCCCCCAACCCCCCAACTAACAGCAAACAACATTTACTATATTAAAGTTTACATATACATGTACATTTATACATATATATGTGTATGTGTGTGTATGAATGCATACATTAGCAAGTAACCTGTCAGGGAATCTTCCTATGGAAACAGGATTGTGTTAAGACAGGCACAGATGTGCTGACCCAGATTTTCTTTCTGTGCAAATAAGTTCATGACAGATAAAATGCATAAAAGAAGATAACAAAAAGTTTAAAATATTTACATTTGGTTCAGTTATAACTTTTTTTCTTCTGTTCAGTAGGATTTGCCCAGTCGGAAACCTAGGTCAGCAGTGTAATGGGACTCCAAAAAGAGTGAGCCATTAACAAGGTCTGCTGGCTCTGACAGGGGCAGAATTACGGTGCTGTGTTTTAAATTTGTGTCAAGACTTTCTCTTTTTCTCACTCTGACCCCACCACCAAGCCAGTAGGCTGGGGATGCACAAGGAGTTGGGAGGGGACACAGCATCATGCTCAGCAATAAAAGCTCAGGTAAAGGAGGAAGCAGGGATGTTTGCAGCTACAGCATTTGTCTTCCCAAGTCACCACTATGTGTGCTGAGGCCATGCTTTCCATCAAGTGGCTAAACATCTGCCTGCTGATAGGAAGGAGTGAATTAATTCCTTATTTTGTGTTGGTTGCCTGTGCAACTTTGCTTCACCTATTAAGCTGTCTTAATCAGGACCCATGAGTTTTCAGTTTTTGCTCTTCCATTCCTCTCCCCCATCCTGCAGAGGGGCAGGGGACTGCATGAGTGACCAGGTGGGTCCTGAGCTGCTGGTTGGGCTCAACCCACCACACACAGATAGGAAAAATACCCAGGAGGAGAGAATAAAAACATTTTTAAAATTATTTGCTCCAGGAATTATATGCTTCAAGACACAATCCATCAACAAATTGAAAATCATTAAGAAGATGTTTGAGCAATTAATTTACAAGAATATTTCATAAAGCTCTTAATGCATGGTTCTAAAGAATTTGGTTCCTCTGAACTTCTCCAACTAAAGAGAAGTTACTCTTGGAGAGAGACTGCTGAGGCACCTGCAAGGAAAGGGTTCACTTTACTCTCAATTTAAACAGTCTTAACATGCTACGCTGAGTAACAGTTGTGAAAATACAGACAGTAAGAGAATAAATAATTTTTGGATAAGGAGAAGGTGCATATCCTCAGCAAGCAAATTTTGCCACCTGTTTCAAGATACAGATCACAGCCCCCATGTTTTTCTAGGCATTGCTGCCTTCTTTCCTATACCCCTCCAGACTAATAATATGGATTCTCACTCAGGAAGAAAACAGAGAAGGCAAGTTCCACCATTGTTAAATCATTGTAAATCTCTTTTGATGTTTTTTTCTTAACAGAGCAAAGGTGGAGAAGAGCATAAACAACATTCAATTACATACAAAATACATTAAAAGGTGGTGATTCTTAAAGGAATAAAGGGAATTGAAAACATGTTGGTGTAGCAACATACTGCAACACAGCTATAAGGCAGATTGATAGTGCCCCCATTCCTTCTACTTTAGGCAGTCCACAGACATAAACCCATTATTTCTGGAATAACAAAGTGTTTGGGTACGTCTCTGTTGTACAGATTTTGGATATCTCCTATTAGCTGTCTCAGACTGACAATACCATGCATATGAATTGTACTGTTCTGCATTTCACTCTTCCAATCTTACGAAAAACACTTCTAGCATGGCTACAGAAAGGTAGCTCTATAGAAAAAACAGGAAGTTACATGGGATTGTGAAGTGATACATTTTGAATATCTTAATGTCTCAAAATTAAATCACTTAATTCTGAAAGTCAATACCTTGCATTCAGATACAAAACAAAATACATTAGGAAAATCTCACTACTTTTGATTAAAAAAAAACTTGAAAAGGAGGTGTTGGGATTTTAAAACTGTGTAAGAATTGCATGAGTTAAAATGACTTGTTTTTCAGATTAAATTTGACAGGCAATTATTCTGTAAGAATGACAACCACTGTAATTGCTTTTACTATTTTGGAAAATGAAAAAAAAAAAAAAAAGGGAAACTAATGAGCTATTTCATTTTAAGAAAGATATTAGACATGAATTGAGTATTATAATCACCAAAACTGCTATGTGAAATTTAATATTTGGATTTGCTTCAAGAAGGTATGTGACTTTGCAGCAACTGTGGCTATGGACTAATGTGTCAACATTCATGTTGAGATACACTAGTAATCAGCATTTCATATCAATGTATTGTCTCGGTGGTTAATGATTTATTAGGTAATTTATTCCCAATAGTAAGAAATCGTGACTCCATAGATTATATATTCCTGATATCATCATTGACACAAATGAATTTAATTGCACAGCTCAAATATCCTACTGCAAAACAACTTTTACAGCTGGCTGGGTCAAACAAGTTAAGAATCTATATGTTAAATATACATTTTCTTATCATACTTAAGAAGGACCTGAAACTCTTCGAGGACATGTAAAATTATGGCTGCAATAAACTCAACCACCGAGTCTGCAATACACAGAATAAACACTATGTATCAAGAAATTGATGTAAAAATACTATAAATGCCATACAGGGCTATTAAAACCTCAGGGTGAAAATCATTGGCAGTATACACTATGAAAGTCCAAGAAGAGCATTTTACAGTACACTCAGTAAAAACAAAATCCAGCAGTTCATACTGTGACAGAACTAGTATTTCCCTCCAACTATTCAATTCTCTTTTTGGCCCAGAATTTAAAAGTTCTTTAATATTTGTTCAGATTAATACACAGGATCATGGACAAGTAAAAAACATTATTTCAATGCTGATGAATTTGTGAATATTTTGGCCTTTTGTAATAATGGATGCAATATTCTAATATAATCATGTTTATAAATATAATTATATATTTATATCATATTATATCACATATAATTATTAACTTTTATTATTATTATATGTAATTGAGTATATGCATAATTACAAATAAAGTTTTTGCATAAAACAATAATATATAATGCCTTGCACTGCAGGGTTCCATAGGAAGTTTTCCCTGTATAGAAATCTGTTCCGTTAGTTAACTTTCTTGCATGCTTTAAAATACTCTATTCTTAATTAAGCATTCCTCTAGGCCTCTAGGATCACTTTTCCCCATTCAAAGTATAAAGCCAAAGATAAGAGTAGGACTGAATCCCTCCTTTTACAGCTGCTTTGACAAATGGCAAGAAATCTGCAGGAAATTTAGGTGAGCCTGAGGTTTCATAAATTTCCCCTGAGTGTCAGAGAAATTTGCTTTTATGGCATTTCTAGGGCCAGTTGCCAGCACAGCAGACGTCACTGCTCTGATGAATGTTCTTATTTTATAAGATAATACGAAACAAACAAATAAGGAAAACCCAAAGTCAAACAAATTAAAAGCCCTTCATTACAAATGCATTGTTAAAGTACAGGAAATCAACTTTTGCTAACTTTAAAGATGTTTTCCTTCCTTCCTTCTTGGTGATACTTACTCTTAGTCTGGTTAACAAATGCGTGCTCCATTTCCTCCTCAACTTCATGTATTTTAGAAACAAGCCAGCACATAACCCAACCCCAAACCATGGAATGTGCCTGGTTAATTTTCAGAAGTGAAAACAGAGTTCTGTGGGATTAGAGGTGAGAAAGCCTAATTAGGAGTCACCTCTACAGTCAAGATTGCAGAAGTTTTAGCTGCTAACTTCATGTAAGCCAAGGATAATGGTCCTTCAGAGGTTCCAGATCTATTGGAACACCAGCAAATTCTCAATGGTAGACCTAAGGTTATAAAGCTGGCTGTAGGCCTTGCTCCAGTAGACCTGCTAAAGTATTACTTCTCTGACCACAACTAACGTATACAAATGTACTGAGTCTAACACTGGCCAACCATTCTATATAGTATCACAGCTCTGGTATTTCTCGGGTAGGATTTTCATTAACCTGAGGATCTTCATATCTTGTTTTGTACAATGTAGATGCATTCTTATTGAGTAACACTAATTCAGCTGCTATCCCTTCAGGAAAGTGATACTGGAGTCCGTGTAGACGTGAAATGGTGTGTATGATCTGTGGATCATCCTCCAAAATTGTCTACTCTGTGCTCAGCAGAGATAAAACAAATCAAAAAGAATGTCTGAATTATTAGCAAAGGGTTTTAGAACAAATTGAAAGCTTCATTGTACTACAGTATAAATCCAAGTCTTCAAAACTGCATTCCTTTCTGATCAACCCAACTCAAACGTACTAAAATAGATTACAAAAGTCTTAGAGAAAGTAAATCAGATGGGCAGTCCTCCAGAATCCATGAATGTTGATTTCTGTGTGGTTCTTTGCAGTAAGGTCCTTCCTCCCATTGAGACCAGCTTTATGAGTTCTAATGACATTCTTCATTTAAGGCATGAATGATATCCATCCTGTTCTCTGTCTCCCCATTTTTCAGTATTGATCTCTGTATGAAGATTATGCAGCCTAGGAACTCTTCAGTTTGAAGAAGGTATGACTAAGGGGAGCTATGAGAAATGCCTACAAAATCATGATTGGCATGGTGTATATGATGAATAAAGGAAGGTTATTCAGCATTTGTCATTAAAAAAAAAGACCTAGAGAATATCCAGTCATAGGAATGTTCAAAAGATTTGAAACAATGTATAATTAAGTTATGGACTCTATTGCCAGAGTATTGCAGTGTTTAAGATTAACAGATTTGAAAAGAAAATTAATAGAAAACAATTCTGTCAATGGCTGTTAAATACGGTGATCCCCACCTAATTTCCCAGAGACATGGTGAAAAAATACATTTTTAATGTTATGCTCAGATATGCCTAAATATGATCTATACTGTAGCCTATTTATGAACAGTGTTTTTCCCAAGGGTGTTTCAGCTAAATGTAATAGAGAATAAGTTAAATTTAAAAGAAATCAACCCACCACAAGCTCCAATATAAAAATGGATATACAAAACCACATACTCAATTTAATTTTCAAAGAATTACTTTTTTTTTTTTTGGTAGAACACATTGCCTTTGCTTTGTACAGTTCTCCCTGTAAAGCATTTCAGTTTGCTGTTCTTCCTATTAACAGTAATGAAAATTTTCTATTACATTCAATGGGTTTGGATCAAGAGCTTACTACGATTGCAAGAAATTTTTTTTGCCTTCAGAATTCCAGAATCATGAAATGGTCTTTCAGTTCTTAACTGCTACTACCAATAATGTGGGGTTATGCCTCAATCAATGAATAAATCTTGTTTCTGCAAGCAGGAAAATATGTGGTACTTGGCATGCATCTAAGGGTAGAAACAGATATAGTCAGACATTCGTTACGTAAACTAAACAGAAAATATACACAAACATTAATTTAAGGGCTCTGGCTAATGCTTATTCAAGCTGTAAAAATATTTGTCATTCAGAAACAATACAAAAATAAAGAGGAGGAAAAAGATGTTTAAATATTAATTACATGCTGAATGGAATGTAGAGAGATAGTTCACGGAAACTGGTTGCTTAGTAAATGGTACATTAATTTTCCAGAAAGGCCTTATACATACCAATGAAATAGTAATAGCCGTCAGAAAGGTACATACCTTAGAGATTACTTTTTCACTCTCACCTTATAATAGTAATAACAACCTTCAGGGTCTCTACCATAAGCATTTCTAAGATGCTTATCATCCTGATATGCATGTACTTGTTATCCGACCTTGTCATGAAGCATTTAGAAATGTGTAGAAAAGAATAAAATCATCAGAACAGTTTCCTGGGAATAATGACTAGCTGCATTTATTTCCTTCCTCGTGATCAATGAGCCCCAGGAAATACCTTTATAACTCAATTGCTATTGTTTAATCTGCAAATGAACTTGCTCCATCCTGCCTCCTGCCAAGATTCTGATGTATTAGGGGGCAGCTGTTGTATCAAGTGGCGATATTTAATCTTAACAGAGACATGAGAAAGATCCTGGGTTTGTCCCTGGACAATTAGTATCAGATCATGATCCACCCTCTCCGACAGACTGATGAACACATCCAAGCCTGTTCCTGACTCCTATATAACCTGTAGATATGGGACTGTTCCTCCACCATCTCAGTCATCCAGCTTGTTCAGCACGTCTCTCATCCAGAAGTATATAGTACGTTCATATGTTAGATCATTGCATGATAGAATACAGTGAATTTAGCAGAAACTTCTTCCTTGGTGTAGTTTGTACCAATATCTTTCTGCTCAGCTGATGTTTCATCTGTCAGCGGGGGTGCCGGGCGGGCAGAGGGGCTGTGCCGGTGCTGGGGGATCCCCAAATGTGCATGTGCTTTTGAAGGAGGAGAGTGGGGTGTGTGTGCTGCAGCAGTGACCTTCTGCCTCTGCCAGCCCCAGAGGAGGAGGGGACGCGGCTGGCCGTGCCCGTGGCTGGGGGTGTCCTGAGTGGGGATGCTGCTGGGGGCAGCGCCTGCTCTGTGGACATCTGTCTGACCGGCCGTGTCCCTGTCCTCTGTCTGTGCATCTGTGTCAGCCTCACTGCTGACAGAAGGGACATTAGCAGCCACATCCCTCAGCCTGGGCAGAGACCCCAGGTCACCAGGCATCAGGATGGGCAGGAGGAGTGGTTGGACTGGAAATGCTGGGGGTGGTAGCTGCTTATCCCTTAGCATTAAGATAGTGGGTTTTGAAAGATAATCTAGTATGGGTGCATCCTAGTTAAATTTATACTACTAACTTTTACTCTAAAATCCTCTATGATGAAAGCCTGGGGAAAGATAAGCTATTCCAGAGACTGTTCTAATCACCTGAATCAATTGAGTTAAGCTTAACTGAAATGCAGAATAAATATTAAGATTACAGTTCTTGCTAGCAGTACTGATGATAGAGACTGAGATCCTATTTATGCAAATAGCTGCCAGGTATTAATTGATCAATTAATAAATTAATAGTAAGAAATTACATGTTAATATTGGAATAGAAATGTTTGTAAACACATGAATTAATTGCATCCTGAGCTTAAGTGTTCTTATAAACTTTATTTGCAAATATATCTCTCTATAGAGCTACATATTGCCCCAATGCCACATATAGTCTAAGCCATTGACGTAAAGTAATAAAACCAGTAACAATATAGAGACAAAAAAATCTGAAACATTTGAAGTTAAATTCCATGGGCATATTTTCTTCAAATGCAGAGTGGAATATAAATCAGCAAAGAATTTGTCACTGGGATTTCTGAAAAGGCCATGTGGAAAATGTGAACATGTTAACTGTTCATTTAAAAGGCTTTTCTATCACAATCAGGCAAAATAAGTGGACTGCATGGCTGATATCTCAATGAATTCAGTTTGGTCTCATCCAATTGCTTGTTTAATTCGTAGACATGGCAAGCAGTTTAAAAGCAAATTAACATTGTGTCATTTCTGTTTCACAAAACTTGAGTCAACAAATTGCCCTCCAGGTGTGCCCTGAATAACATGTTGGCTGATTCGCTTCCAAAGGAAATTAGTGATCTACACTGCTTGAGAAAATTATTTACAGTACAATGAAATCTTTTCAGACAGATACTGATTTGAACACTAAAATGGGTAGTTACTCTTCACAACAGTTATTGTATTTACCTACATCCAATTATAACATGATTCCATTCAACTTCAGAGTTGGTACCAAGTAAAAAAAATTCTAAACACCCCCCCCATTTCCTTTATTTTCTTCCTTTATATTCATCTTCACAGCTCACACAGTTGCTAAAATCCACACAGCTTTTCAGGGTTCAATCTTTTGGCTTGTTTTATGCTCTTCTGTGCCTAACAAACTACATGAGACTAATGTATAAATCTGGCACGGTGTAAAGGATTTGATACTACCAGCAAGGGGGACAGCATACACCAGCAGAGCAATTTGAGGTAGCTGGTTTTTCTTTCACTGGTGGCTACACCACCCTATACTTTTTGCCATGCCTCATTTGCAGCAAGGTAAACACTGGTGCCATGAGCAGAACCTTTGTAACAGTGACTGCAACACAGTAAATATGACGTAATTCCAAGTGGGTTATTTACCAAATAAAGATATGTATCTGGGTGGGATTAATTGCCCTTTCTAGGTGCCTGTCGCCCTCCACTGATGATAAAGGGAATTAGAACTCTTCACTTGGATTCGCTGCTTAATTTGTCCCTAAAAGGTGAAACAAAGTCCACTTAACAGAGGGAAAAAAAAAGATTATTTTAGATTCAGGTAAAGTCAATCATATAGACACCACAAAATACAACTCTACATCTTCCAGAGAAAGTATAGACAGCTTTTCAAGTAGCAAATCAAGACTGAAAAATTAATTCACTAGTTATGCTATTCATTTCAAAGTTATTCCTGTAAGTCCATTTGTGAATGTTCTAGTAACATAAAATCAATGACATTAGATGAAGCTTATCTAGACTCACGTAAGGAGCTGGGTATGAAGTTAGGAAAGTGAAGGATGAAAGTGCTGTGTTGGCAAAGAAATACACACTTTGCAAACAGCTTTTTAATAGCAGGAGTATGTATCAAGAGAGTTCTTCTTGGGAAGAATGTACTTCATGATAACCAGTGCAGGTGCAGCAGGACACTGGCCTTCATGTACAAACCAGGGCTAGCCTTTCGTTCTGCTTCCCATGGTGGTGGGAATGATTATTCAACACCAATGTCTAGCAAATGTTTGTCACCTCACAAGGTGAAATGCTCTTTCCATCACAAAAAAACACGTGATTTACCTCTGAAACAGGCTGAGGTTATTTCAGGGTGGGGACATTATTAGAATTTAATTTTCAAGCTTCTTTACACACAATGACACTGTATTTAGAAATAGCATTTTCAGATAAGAACAGTGCTTATCACATGTTAAATAATTTGATTTTTGGAAGAGCAATGTATCCATTTTCATCACTATGAAAGTGTCTGTATCAATTGCTCACATGGACCAGAAAAAAAGAACTAAAGTATTTTAGCCTACTTAGACTGAATCTCATATATCTTGATTAGCCTACTGTAGTAAAGTAGCCAAATTTATTTGCAAGATTTTTAGCCTCGTAGCAATAAATAGTTGAAAAATAGACTGGTAGAGAAGGTGATTGGTACACAGTAAAGCCTCATAGAGAAGTAAAAATCATTGTGGAAGTGAATCCCACTAGTACAGATTTGTGCTGTACAAAATTCATTGATGCCAGTTAACCAAACAGACTAAAAAGCTCTACATCTGTTTTAGGCTGTGGAATGGTAAAACCACATTTCAGGTGAGCATAAAATAACAGAATGGAATATTAACACTGAAAATGTTACCAGTAGCTTAGAAAGCAGGTGAAAGTCATGATTTATAGTATGTCTCATAACTCTGTAAAAGGAAGATAACACTGTTTTTTCTACATCAAATTATTGCATAATGAAAATCCCCTGATCAGTTCAAATGGAATACTCCATTAAGCACACATTGATTAAAAAAATTTCTGGTTTGTAATCTATGATTGCATGTGATTTTTATGAAATTTATAATCTAGTTTTGCATATGTAGAATGTTTTCTGAACTCTTCAATACCTGACATGACTTTCCTATCCTGTGACTTCTTAGTGCAATCAGCAAATACATAAGAGATGCAACAAAAAATGGCATTGACACAGAGTGTCTAGCAATATAGTATAAGGTAATAATAGACATAGTGTTGTCATTTCAATTTGTATGTGTTAATGGATGTTAGAAGCATCTGCTGCTTCCAGCAGCTCCAGGCTGTGGAGCTCCACTGTGCTCCACTGTGCCCAGCCCCAAGACCTCAGGGTCTCTGTCCAAGGCCAATAGACACAGCTGCTACTTTACTGTTTGCAGGTTCAACCAGCAATGAGGCTGAACGTGTATCCCACACCCACACAGAGGACAGGGACACGGCCGGTCAAACAGACGGCCACAGAGCAGGCGCTGCCCCCAGCAGCACCCCCACTCAGGACACCCCCAGCCACGGGCACAGCCAGCCACGTCCCCTCCTCCTCTGGGGCTGGCAGAGGCAGAAGGTAACTGCTGCAGCACACACACCCCACTCTCCTCCTTCACAAGCACACGCACATTTGGGGATCCCCCAGCACCAGCACGGCCCCTCTGCCCGTCCGGCACCCCTGCCCGGATCCTGGGGGTCCCCTTACCCACCCCACGGGTCCCCGACTCGCTGCCTGGTCCCGCTGGGTGCTCGCTGCACACGCACAGCACTCACACACTCATCCCATGGGCACCCCACTCTTGTGGGTCCCCCAAATACCAGCACAGACCTTCCACCTGTCTGATACCCCTGCCCAGACCTGGGGCCTCCTACTCACCACCTGGTCAGACTGGGGTTTGACAGTGAATCCACACCCCACGCACACCCAGTTTGGGGAAGTACAGGCACTCACCCCCCACAGCCGGCACCCGGCACCCAGGCTGTGACCTGAGCTCCCGATCCAGCTGCTGGTGCTGAGCCCCTCACTCACCTCACTCACACCAGTTCCCTCAGTACCTGTTTTTTGGGACATGCACCATTCCCATCCCAGTGGCTGGAGCTTAAAGACTGCACTGGCTCCAGTAGCTGACACCACAGTCAGACCTGAGGATATGACTCCAGGAGCTGGCACCCAGTCCCCTCACAACAGCCCCCCCCAGTAGCTGACAGTGAGCCCTTGCAGCACTGACACACATGGGATAGGGAGTGAGATTACTCAGAGAAGTCATTCAGAGAAGATTTAATAAGAAGACAGGACAGACTGGGGTGATAAGGTGCAGGGCTCTGCCAGACAAGCGTGCTGACCAGTCTCATTTTACACCTGACCAGCCCCTTTTATAACCCTTTCTGTCTATTCCTCCTGTTTTTTCCTTCTCAATCTCCTTCCCCTAAACAATCATTAATAAATTTTGCATAATGCCCCAGCCCCTCCCAGGGATATCCCAGTTCCTCATGTTCCTCCTGCTTCCCCCCTTTGCATCAGTTACCAAGGCCAGGCTGGCCCTCTCCAAAGCTGTGCCTGCTGTTTCTTAATGTCTCTTCAGTTAGTGACAGGAAACTTTGGGAGGTTTTGCCTCTGTTAGCCCTGTCTACTGGCTTTCTGTCTCTGTGTGTTGCTTATCACTTTACTTATTATTCCCTTTGGAATGGAGAATGTTCTTTACCAGATAACCTGAATGAAGCCAATGCTCACACATTCCATGTATCCTTACAGTATGAATTAGATATTTTGTTCTAGGCAGGAGAAATGTATCCCTAGACATACAAAAAAAGGATCCACTACTGTCAAGCATATCTGTATTTCTGAAATATTTTGTCACAAATATCATGTGACAACATATTTCCCATTGTGCAGATCACAAGTTGGGTGCTGCTTCCATCATTAAAAACTTAGTTGACTTATACAACCTGAGGAAACACTATAGGATATGTCTTAAAGTAGAAAATGATAAATCAATGTACTTCAACTACTGTCTGATATAAGGTCACTTTGACTTTCTCATTACAGCAGGAAGGTGGTTAACTTAATGGCTCTGAAAATGAGTAACTTTATTACAGCAGTAGTGTAAGACCTGTGAGATTAAATTTGTAATTATACCGTGTCAAATACATTCAGGAAACAATTATTTTTCAAAAATATTTTTTACATTAGAAACATATCATTATGTTATATTTCTTATTATTCCATGTTTTACTGAGCGCCCTGATTGAAAAATTTTAATTTGAAGAAAATGTGTAAAAGCAGTCCCTTCTGGTTTCACATTGTACTAGCTTTTGGTAAGATAATATAAACCACTGTGACATAATGCAATGTAACATTTAACATAGCACTGTATCACTAAAAAGTAGTCAAAGATACTAGTGTAAAGTTATCAGTAATCTGTAGGGAAAAATAGGCTGCAAAAAGATGACACACATCCCAGTCCTGCCAGAAGATAAACCCGTTAAAATTATAGACTACCACTTCTGTTTGAACCCCATGAGTTAATTCTGGATACACCCTCTGCATATTTAAAAAAGTACTCAAGAGGTTTATAAAATGACATTCAGTTCTATGTACAATTGCAGTAACTCATGCAAAACTAAGCATTTAACAGCAAAACAGTATGTCTGGCTTCTCTGAAGCAGACACTCTAGCATGGCAGAGGGATTTACACCTTGTTAATATGGTGTCTTCAAATAACTGACCATCTCTTACTTGTACAGTCATTGGTTCAGTACTTCACTATTAATTTCTGGGTTTAATTTAGATACCTGGCCTTATTATGAAAGATCTAAACTCATTAAGCTAAACTTAGACCTTAGTACTTTTAGTTCTATATACCTCCTGTATTGCCATTACTGAAAAAAACCACTATGGTTTTCTATTACAGGACTTACAGCACTGGGAAATTTTATGGACAACAGGGAAATTATTTATTTCATAAATATGTGCTAAGTTCATGGAGGGGTTATAAATATTTCATTCACATATTGTAATGCAGTATTAGATTATAGAAGTAAATTCAGATAAATTCCCCACGAGAAGGTCCCAGAACCCAAACCAATGTATCATGATATTGGGAAAAATCAATTCCAGTCTACTAGCTATGTATCTGCACTGCAGCTAAATAAGACAAAAGACCAGCTGTAATAAAATATATGCATAACATAAATACATGTTAATTTGAAATAATAATAAATAACTACTTTGTTACACAGCTACATTCAGTAGCATGGCAAGCAGGAGAGAGCTATAGTACGTTATTAGGTGAAACTGCAATGAGGACCAGCACTGATATTATGCCTTCCTAGAACAAGACATACATTTGTCAACATCCGAGCTTTGAACAAGCTCGAAGTAAATGAAGGTAAAAACCAGAAAATATTTCCAGTGAGTGTCCTAGAAAACCATGCCTATTTTCCTGCTCCGCTAGAAAGCACCAGTCTGGAAATGAACATATCCCAGGACATAAGGACACAACATATCATATACCATTATTTGTGAGTCAAACATTTTAATGTCTGTGTATATACATGCATACATATAATATATAGAAATGCAAATTATGTATGCTTGTGTGTCTGTATAACAGATATTTATAGATAGATAGATAGATAGATAGATAGATAGATAGATAGACAGACAGATAGATAGATAGATAGATATACAGAGATAGGGATATTTACAGGTATATGGCTCAGTAATTGACAGATTCTCAATGAGATCCAAAGACACAAATTTCAACATTGTTCAGGACTTGAAACAAAGGCTAGGCTGCTTTCAGTGTACCTCATTGTAAACAGAGAGGAAATGGTACCTAGAGGTTATGCTTGCCATGTTACTCTTTTTTGAATCTCTGGTTATTCAGCATGCTACTTATCCTGCTCAGAAATTATAATCTTAACAAATAGTAGACTTTTAGATTTGTAACAGAATAGAAATTAAAGTATGTATTTATATGGCTAGAAGGAGAACAAGAGAGAAAAAAGACCCCACTGTTTTAGGAAATATGAAATGCAATAGATAGAATAACCCTGACTTCTGAACAAGTACTACATAGAGTACAGGTACATTATTAGAAGAGTAAGCCTGAGTTCTCTATTGTGAAGGGGACAATTCCCTGACAGCTGATATCTGTACTGGCATTTCTCTTGAGGATTAGTGGCACATCATTTTCTCTTTCTATTCAGTCTAGCTGTCTTATATACTGGACATAAACATAGACAAAAAACTTTATTATTCTTCCTACATCTAGTCTCTCTGACTGCTGTGAGCAGGAACAGTAACATTCTATCAAGAAATGTACTTCTTAAATGACCACATTGATATTACCTGCAGTTTACTCTTAACTGTTTTTTCTTACTTCTAAAAACCTTAATTTCTAATCAGACTTGAAAATCTCATTTTATAAACAGCCTTTGCCTGCTACTAAAACCCAGGCATATTCCTCCTGTTATACACACCCATTCAGGTTAAAGTTAAAGAAGCACAAATGCATAAGCCACATTAACTTCCAGTTACATTTCCCATAGCAGGAAGCTTATTTAAAACATTTCTTGCAACTAGGAGACAGTAGAGCTGAAAAAGAATTTATTTTTATTCCTGTTTCCTCAAAAACCAGATACATTAACAACAAAATAGGTTTTCTGCTAACAGGTTTTAAAGGTTGGGTAAAGAGTTGAGTAGGTGACTGAACTGTCCCCAGTTTTACTTATCCAGTCTAAAAGGGTAATCAGAAGGGTAGTTTTTCTTTGTTCATTTTCCACTGTGAAGTTTAAAGAAAAAATAAAATAGTATTTTTCTCCTCAAACATCTCTTTTGCACTTTTGTTTATGGTAAAATAGGCTAGTGTTCACACTTAGACCGAAAATCCCTCATTTTTAACTCACTGGATGTATTGTTTCCTTCCTTGTTTACAGTTGACAGGAAAGAAGAGAGAGGAAGAAGAGAAAATTCAGCTGTGCTCTTTTCCCTTCAGTGTATTGCAAATTGAACTACCTGAAATAACTGGTGCTTTGAACTTCAGGGTGAACATGCAGATATTGGAGACAGTGCAGCGGTGGCCTGGGATGTCTGCAAAATGCTCAGCTGTATGGGTTCTGGGTTTGTTTTCTGTTGGACCTATGGCCTTGGTCTGACCACTTCACTCTGGGCATCTAAATCTGTTTATGGAGCCCTGCAGTCCCTGGTTTTTATCCTGCAGGTACTCTGTCATACCTGCTAGCTTAGGGATGTCTCAGGTCAAAAAGGTACCTCAGAGGGTACTGGCTGCTTTTTTATAATCAAATAACCCAGTCTCTGGCTTTTTAGCTCATCATTTATATAGCACTTTTCCTTTTTCCATGCCTTCTCTCTCTCTCTCTCTTAAAAAAAAAAAAAAAAAAAAAAAAATCCTGCTAGAGTTTGACCCAGCCTCATCAGCTATGTGCTCCAATTCATGTCATCCCTTTTATTTTCTTATGGCAGTTGAATTTACTGCTGTGAATGAAATTTAGAGGAAAGAAATTTCAACACACTTCCTACCCCAACTCTTTTCTAAAATGAAACAAAAAACTCAGTGAGATGTTGATGCTTCTAGGTGTCCAGAGAGGCAAAAGAGGTGGTGGGCGAAGGCTAGAGCCAAATCAGCTATCTCTTTTGACCCTATCAGACTTTTTAAAGACACCTGGAACTTGCTAGAGCTGGGGAGCTGAGTTCCTTGATGACTGTCAGGAAAAAGAAAAAAGGCAAACCAGAAAAAAACTAAAAAACACCATGGGACAGGAACTAGATCTAAGATAAATAAAAGAACAAAACATTTCTGACAGGTATTCCTGTCACAATACAGATAACTGTGGAAAATAGTAGAAAAGTCCACAAAATGAATGAACATGAGTTCTACATACCTGAGAATAGTCAGTAATACAGCTGGCATGGTATAAGGAAAACATCAATATACAGCTGATAAAAATGGATTATCCTTTAAATGGGAAAGAGGAAAAAAACTGAGCAGTTTTCTGAATCAATGCTTTATGTATTGTCACTGAATAGGAAATGGCTTATTTATTTTGCTTTTAAAATCAATAGGTATTTCATTTTAAAATACCTATAAAGAATTGAAGTCTCAAAAAAGTGATTTTCACTTTGTAAGGATGAGTAGGGGGTTTGAGGTTTTTACTTCAAAGAAAAGATGACTTTTGCTATTACAAGTTAGGGAAAAAGAAGGAGAAGGAGAAGGAGAAGAAGGAGAAGGAGAAGGAGAAGGAGAAGGAGAAGGAGAAGGAGAAGGAGAAGGAGAAGGAGAAGAAAGAGTAGGAGACAAGTAAGAAGAAGAAAGGAAATATAAACAACCATGACACAGTGGCTGAGGTATCACTAAAGGTGTCCATTTTGCATTTTTCAGCATGTGCTTAAATCTGTGCTGAGTTGACTAAGGCACAATGAGTATCAATAAAGTGAGTATGCAGTATATAATTCTTTTATATTGTTACTAAATAACTTTGGAAATCAAGGAACAGAAATAATGCTTCAAAGTCATAGTCTAAGTTTGTTTTCCAACTAGTTTTTGAATAATATTTCTGTAATTTTGTCTTACACATATCTTCTACTTTTCTTACAAAAATGTAATTTGAGAATATCTAGTAAAAAGTCTTAATAAACTTAATATATGTCACATCTACTTCTTCCCCTTATTCACTATACCAGTTACCCTGGCAATAAAATCTATGGAACCCGAAGATGGACACAATCTATTTTTCACAAATCCATACCAGATAGTTTTGTATCACTTTATCACTATAGATGCTTGTAACAGTTGCTTGTTTAATAATTGCTTGTAATATCTTTCTAGAAATCAGTTAGGCTTGTTGTTTTACAGCTTTATGAGTGCTTTCTCTTATTCTTTTCATAGATAGGTACTATGTTTGCTCTTTATTCTTCTGGGACCTCTTCCACCCTCAGCAACTTCTTCATCACTAGCTATTGCTTCTACTTATTTCTTAAATACTTCTAGGAAAAATTCTTCCAAGTTATACAGTAAATTTCTAATGGTTCTCCTGCCAGAAAATTCCTTCCTTGTGTCTCTCTTGACTTATGCAGACACTCTATTCTGTTCTTTCCTTGTAATTTTTTGCAAATGTAATTATTTTACTATCTATCACAATTACCACTTCTAGGTTAAGAACATACAGAGTGTTAAGAAGATGTAGAGTGTCCATATAATAATGGATTTATAATTTTAACCATCTCCTCCTCAATGTATTTATAGAACCATTATATTTTCAATTATGCAGCTTGATAGTTGCATCTGATTTCATACCTTTACCTTGGTGATTTTACATCTAAGTTTTCTGTCATTTCTACCAGTGTGTACCAGTGATTCCACTTTTGAATTATTCTTTTTAAAGTTCTGACTTACTAAAGTTCTCCAAATGTAACCATATTAATTTCTTTTATCTTTACCTATTTCTGTCTCTACAAAGTACCAGGACACAACTGTATCTGTGCCTTCAATACGGTCTCTTTTAGGAGATTCTAGGTCTCTTTTTCCACTTAGAAGTAATTCCCAATGGATGTTATTTGCCTAGCCATTGAGCTGTTTGAAATTTACATTTTAGGGCCATTCTCAGAAGTCTGTATCTTTCTCCGAGATACATATTTTTTTTTACTATTTTGTAAGTGATTCTCTCTAATTTGCTTTCTGTATATAAAGTCTTAAAGCATTCTCACTGTTTATGTGAATCTAATTCAGTCTAGCCAAACTGCCATCTGTATGCTTGTGTTTCCTTCCAAAGAAAGTATTTGACCAGTGAGCCACTGGCCATCTGTTTCTTCTGGGTATTCTAACTGTGAGCATCTAAGCCCTTGTGACATTCCTCCCCAGATACTAAGGTCTCATTTCCTCTCTTCCTCTCTTGGTTCAGGGACTGCATAACTCCTTTTTTGTTTGATTAATACTGGATATACTTGGGGTGATGGAGATCATGCCTGCTCTACATGTTCCTATCCAGCTGTTCTTTTTCCCCTTCACTGACACTTTCACTCCTTAATTTCAGGCATGTACTTCTACATCCAAACATTGAAGTGTTTAATTCACTTTAACTCTATTAGGCACCTAAATTTTTGTTGCTCAATGAAGTAATCGTTTTGAAGTAAACACAGGATTTAGTTGCAAGAGAGACATGTGGGATTCTCTTCTGACCTTCAACTGTTACCCTGGTAGAACATCTGGTGTCATGTATTTCAGCAATCATCTTGGGTATGCTAGACCATTTCCAAAGTTCCAGATTATTAAGTCTGCTGTCTTAGATGTCTTGCTGCAAAGCAATTTTTATTGCAACTTATTCTAAAATATTTTGAACGCATCTTTTCCACACTCCTCAACAGTGGGGATCCCTCCAGACAAAGCCTTATTTAAATAAGGTGTGGAAATACTGTTGAAATTCCATGAGAGTGTAATGAGAATGATTAGGTTCAGAAAACAGGCTGAGTGAAGTCAGTTTGAAAGAAACGGATTTTTGTTGTCTAGAGGTTGAAAGACAGGAAAACAATATTCAACCATTTGAAAGCAATCAGATAAGCCCGAGGTTGATCAACATGTTCTCAGCTGATGAGAAGCATCCATCTTAATTTGTAGTACAACATTTTAATTTAATATTAGAAAAAAAAGAGGCAGTAACAAGCACTAATAAACTGTCTTGACTAAGTTAATTCCTGGATGCCTTTGTAAGTACTACTATGAGCTTTATATTTCTATAAGTTCATGAGATGTAAGTGTTCCTAAGTTCAAGTGAACTAGAACTCTCAAACTTATAAAGGAATAAAAGGTAAATTTTTCTCATAAGGAAAAAATATTAGCCAGTATTGCAAGATAAAAGCATCAAATACACATGCTGAGATTATATTTTCTAAGCCTATTAACTCATAGACACAATCCTAATACACCTGTGGAACTTTTGTTCTGTTATTCAGACACAGACACATGAAGTTGTAATGCCACTTGACAAAGCCTAGGCTATCAAGTCTGGCCTCCAGTTGCTTTGGTTTACAAATTTTTCAAGACCCTCTTAATACATATTTTTTAATTCATGTTGGCCACCTCATATCATTCTATCAACATTTTTGCTCAACTTATACTTACTTTTAGAACTTATATGTAGTTACTGCTATAGTTTTGGCTTTTGTTAAAAACCTGTTTTTTCATGACAGAGGAAAACCAATTCAAGATAATTGAAAAAGCAATTGTGCTTTTCAGATTACTTTGAGATACAAATAGACCTAGTTTCAAGTAACGCTAGTACCACAGACTTCTCCCAGACAGATCACTGAAAAAATATACTGTATTCTCAGTGTCGTTGTTTAATCCCAGCCAGCAACTAAGCTCCACACAGCTGCT
>JANZLQ010000008.1:25415547-25448675 GCA_026212715.1 Elanus axillaris
ACTGAACTCAAAACACAGCACTGTACCAGCTACTAGGAAGACACTTAACTCTATCCCAGCTGAAACCAGGACACCCAGAAAGGCTTTTTTTTTCCCCTCCAGCATTTTCTAATATAGCAAAATTCTCAAATACCTGGACTTAAGCCAGACTTTAAATTAATGTAACATTTTCTACAGCTAGTCTAATTTTCCTTTGTACCCTGAATCTTTGAAGGACAATTTCTGTATACATCCAGTTTGAAAGGTTGTAAATTTCAGGCATGTTGTGGGTAAACTCAGCTTTCAAAATGAATTTTTAAAGTTTTTGATATCCACACTGAATTATAAATGAATGATTCCTTATTATTCTAGTATATTCATATGTCATGGTGGTAACATCTAGGTAGACACAGACACTGAGAAACATTGTATCTTGCTAACAGCAGAAAAAAAAAAATACACACACAAACACAACCAGTTAATGAAAGAACTCAGTTCTCCAGAAAACTGGCATGCTGAGTATTCTTAAATGTAGTTTACAAGAGTATCTGCTGAAATCAATATAACTTTGCTTATTGTAAATGACAGGTATGTTATGTGACTAAGCATATAGCATATTCTTAAGATAGTGTCTTGGGCACAACTTCATAAATTTAAAATGCCATTTTATTCATTCTGAGATACTTAATCAGTGTTAAGCTAGCACTCAGTTGCTTAAATCTCTTACTGTTGCATTTACCTTTTCACAGAGGCTGAGAATTAGATTCAAATGCTCAAAATTACTGTGTCTGTATGATTTCTTTTACTTTTTAAGTTGAGATTTTCTAAGGAGACAGGCTCACAGCTTTGCAAACTTCATTGGGATTTGTTCATCTAGGTCTGTTCAACTCCATGTAAATCTTTCCATCGTGCTACTACTGTTAAAACATTCTTGAAAACAGGATCTAATTAGATATATGGAAAACATGCAAATCATTACAGAAATTTGATTAGTTACCTTTTAGTTATATTTGACCATCCACATGGTAGACACTGACACCTAAGCCAGTCTCTGTGTGTGCCCTTTCCGATTAGTGGAGAAAAAAGGCTCTTTTAGGGTACAGATAATCTGACCAATTTTAGATATTTCATTTGGGGTGAATGAATCATACCTGGAAGTGTCTATTTCTCTCCATTGACTGTGAATGGAGCCTATCATGATTAGCTCAGGCATAGCCAACCACTAAAACTCTTTTTTTTTCCTTTTAATTAGATCAATGTCACATTTTACATAATTTTGTGTGGATCATTCTGTTCCAATACTGCATTATCCTGTACTTATTTTCTTCTTGAATGACTTATTCATCTTACTGAAATTTTCTCAACTGAAATAGTGTTACCAAAAGATGAACTTTGATTTTAGCTTTATCTGTGATTGCTTAGATATAGTTACTTTGTTTACTTATTACTGTTGTTGATGTTTCAGGGAAAGAGAGATGAAAGACCTTCAAGAAATTCTGTATTTATTTCCAATGGTTTGATTGCCATAAACTACACAATTGGTGCATGCTCACTTTTCAAGTTATCAAATAAGCTGTATTTCAAATATAATTTGTAGCTTTTTATGAAAATTCTATCTTAATCTTTCACCCTGATATTCAGGAGGGTGTTCTCAGTCTTGTTATAGAAAACTTATGTTATGTTTCAGGTATAGTGACTAGGTATTTCTCACATTACATGTTTAAGAAAACTATTTTAAAAATTCACTGACTGAGGTTATCCTCCAGCTTTTCCTCAATATTATTATTCTCCAGAAGTATCTGGTAGTCATATTTGTAGTCAATAATGAGTGATTTTTTTCTAGGTTTGTAAAATTCTGTTTGCATGACTTAAAATCTATTCAAGTAAAAATAATAATAAACCCCATAAAGAGAGGAATCCAATGCTAGGATCTGTAGAATTATAACTAAAAAACCTAATACTGCAAAGAAGATGAAGTCTGAGTCTCTTAAATAAAGCATTTGGATATGAAGAAGCTGGGCTGCAAAAATCTTGAGAAAATATCTTGTATGACTTTTTTTTGACACCTAGGCTTTGACAACAGATAAAAATAAAAACTGTAGAAGAATTTAAAAAGGTGTATGTAGTAAGCATGACTATGTGTGTATGTACACCAGCAGCTTGCATGCATGCACACATATATATAGACATAGATATATAAGTATATATTTGTGTATACACACACATATACATGCATATATATATGTATATATACATGCATATGTAAGTATACATGCATGAAAAGTTTAAGATACACCACATACTTCATGTCATGTATCACACGTGACATATATGCATGTCATAAATATTCAACTTTTCTCCTAAAGCCCATGTCAGCATGATCTACCTTTCTTCTGATGAGGTGGCAAAACAAACATCTGAGTGAGTTCTTACTTTGCAGAAAATTTTGTGTTGAATAGGACTAATAAATTGAATAAGTACTAGCATGTAGCTTCCTGAAACTGGGTTTCTTCTGTAAGTATTTCAGATAAAACAAAGTAACATACAATAAAAAATAATTCCTTGAAGTTGTTATGCCCAAAAATCTTGTATCATGGGCAAAGAGGAAGCACATGTTACATCTCTCTATATATATACATATAGATATAAAACTAACGATTTATTATTAGTATAATTTGAATCTTATATTTGATAATGATCTGCAGTGTAAGGTTGATCTTGGGTTTTGAATCTTAATGGCATTGGAGGAAACACTGAAAAACTTTATCATTCTTCTATAACTACGTTATTTGGTGGAACCACATCATGTGGAGAAGTATCGATTGCATGATAGTAATCTTGAATGTTTGAATATGAATAAGATTTCATATCTTTCTAAAGACTTGGATCTTTTAACAGCAGATATGACCCCTTATAATTTTTTTTGTTCTTTTTTTTAAGCTTTTTCTCACTCATCAGTCCTTATGCATTTTTTACTATCACCTACTGTTAGAAGCACTAAAGATTTGCCCTGCCTGATCATACATTGCATGATCCAATAATAGTAATTTTTAAAGTGCTTTTAATTATATTTATTTAAAGATAAAATCAAAGAATCCTATCCTGTAGGCTACACTGAAGTATGAATTAACTGAAGAATTTAATTTAACAGGGACTGAGATGCTAAGAAAAATGTGGATAACTGTAAGACTCACATTGTTCAGATGCTTATAGTTGGTCATTCTGATCTTGTATTAATCTGGAATCAAAACTATCTCCAACTACGTCATTTCCAGAAGTACCATCTTTCGAATTAGCTCTTCTAAATAAAATTGTTGTCATTAGCTTTATTTGTAGGATGTGAAAGTTATAGATAGCAATAATAGTTAATGATGATAAAGGATACTCGGTGAACTCAGAAGCCTATTAGAAGATTGCACAGTGTACAAGTATATCAGCTACACATTCTTCTCTGAAAATGTAGCATTCAGCTGCTCTGAGGAGAGTGATGATACCTTGAAATAGACCAGGATCTTAGAAAGGACAAGATAACTTGGACAGGACAACTTAACAGTTGTAACAGGGAATTCCAGGAGTATAGGAATAGAAAATGAGCATTGAAGTAAGAAATCCTTATGTCTTCTCCACTTCTAAAGGAATAATTATTAAAATAATTCTTCTGATCAATTCCTGCCAGACTTCAAGAAAGGAGTTATTGATTTTGTTTGTTTGTTTTTACTAGAACATGCTTCAAATAAGGAAAAAAAGAGAAAGCAAAGGAGAAAGAAAGTTGCAGGAGATACAGAAAGAAAAACAACATGCTAATTTCACCCTATTTCCTGCAGTGCCTTATTTCTCTGCATCAAGTCATCCAGCAGGATGAGCACTGTAACTCTTAGGCTTCATGTGCTATTTGCATATTCTTTCACCACTGTGTAGGGGAGGACAACATATCAATTAGTCCTAGGAAGGGGCACTTAGCCAACAAATTTAACATAATTTCTACCATTTGTGATTTCAGAATTAGTCACCAACTAAATATCAGAACTGTTAACTCTATGTTTATTTTGTATAATTATGCAGTATGGCTACCTCCTATTGCTTGACATGGTAATATATCTTTATTACAAATGAGTACATTGACATAAAGTAATAGTTAGAATGTTCAGGAAATTCACTTAAATCTAGTCTCCCAAATATTTATGGTCATCACTTTTTTCCTCCTTTTCCATAAATGACAACTTTTTTTTATTTTTAAAGATAAATACAATCTCATTCTGCATCCACAGCTTGCCTTAGTGGTTAAGAAACTTATAATTCAAAAGTGAGAACCATGGTCAGAAGAACCCATTCTAACCTGTGGCTGTGTACAATTCTTTTGGTGGTGTTTGCTAAGATATGTGTTGAAATGACACACAAAATCTGTTCCTAAGACCTTCTGTATTTTCAGCAAAAGAAAGACTCCTCTGATTTAATGAAAACATCAAAAGGATAAATAGTTGATGACACTGGCTAGTGAAAAAAAAACAACAAAGAAACTTTGAAGTACATATGTTAAAAAAATAATACATGTATCAAGTGTTTCCATTCAGATTCACAGAAGTAGTAGAAAATAATCAAAAAATTAATTTTCTAACTATGAAGACCCTAGAGAGCAAATAATTATTTGCTATTTCCTTGATAATGAGATCCATATTCTGGTCTCTAGGCAGAATCAAGGTATCTACATGTTGGGCCAATCACAGATTTTTCAAAGCACTGAACATCATGATAGTTAAGATTCATGGATTATACAAGTCAGTATAAGAAGTACATGCAAAGAACACTGAAATATAGATTTGAAATAGATGATTTAACAGTTGCCTCCATTTACTGTGATTTTAGGTTGATGCCGTTCTTAGAATTGTTATCTTCAAACAGAAAAGGCACCTGAACTTGAGAACATCTGACAGGACACCCTACAAATACATTTGATTTTAAGAAGGTCAGTACCTTTCTATTGTAATTGAAAATCAGATCACTTGATTCACATGTCAAAATTGATCTCCAGAATTTTACATACTTCAAGCCATAGTGGGGTCTAGAAAATCTTACCTAAGTCTCCTATAAAGAAGTTATGAGCAGGTACTCAAAACTTACTTTCTGTAGTGAACAAAGGCATAAAGATTCAAGGAATTCTTTACATTAGATCATTAATTTCTTTCTGAAATGGTTTCTGATTTTTGTCAAAACAGGAAAACATGCATTTTTCACCTATTTTTCCCACTCCCACACAATTTCTAGTGATAGCGTTATATATTCAGTCCCAAAGATACATTAGTAGTTTATGTAGCTCTTTGGGAAGTTAGTCACTGAAAAATTCCTGAACTTGATTTTGGTTTGATTCCAGTTCAGTACATATTTACAGAAAATGAAAAGCTATTAAGAGATCTTATTCTTTGGATAATCTTACTATACTTTAAAGAACTGGAAAGGTATCAGAGAAGTTCATGAAAAGAATCATTACAAAGAGATAAAATAGTAGATTTTGCTGTCACAAAATATGAGTTTCCCTACTAGCATATAACAATTATAGTGAAACATTAAAATTCATTTTTAACATTAAATATCTTATATGGCTGGAACTTACACACTTTACATATAAAACACTTTAAAGGTCAGGAAATCAATCACCCGTGTTTTACTTGTCACGCCTATTAGTTTAAGCCAATATAAAATAATGAATACTTCTCTGTATTACAGGTCTGTCTTGGCCTGATTGATCCTCCATAAAGCTATTATAAAGGTCACAATATGGTAAGTCAAAGACTACTGGGGAACAGGAGGGCACAAGGTTAGATAAACATGTCACCTATTCTGGAATGGAGTCAAGGTATTTCCTATATTTGGAAGTAAATATTAGCTAAAATCAAAATTCACTTTCATGTTAAAGGTCTTCCTCTATTTTCATTGTCTATCTTTATTTTCCATGATTTATACCTGTGTATAACAAAATTCTCATTGGGTTGATCCTTGTAGAACACGAGATAGATTGTTAAATGTTAGCATTCCCTCTTGTGAAATTACTTGCATAATATGACTGCATATTGGATGCTTATGCAACTGTTCCTCTTATGTGCATAGAGGGTATTTTAAATATTTGGAAGAATAGTTAGTTTAAATTTAATTTAAAATCAAATACTACATATTTGTATTTCACATATTTATATAATACAAAATCTATGTGCAATACATTGATAAAATTGTCATTTATATAAATATACCTATGTGTGTAAAGACAGCGCATATACAAACAAATATAATATTTACATCAACTATATATGAAACAAAATTGAGAAATTGAGTGGGTGATCAGGTAGGGTGACAGAAACAGGTATATATACAATTATAGCATAAATGAACTAGAAAAAAGTCAGATTTTATGGTGTTATTTTTAAACTATTAATTATTTTTATGTCAAGAACCACACATTATGTCAATAACCACATGCTTTTTGGTATTTTTCATTGCATACTCTATGAATTAGTTTAGTAATCTATTCATACAGTTGTTGCATGTAATTAATTGCTAAGAATTAGATGATAATATAACTTTTTTTTTTATTTCTTGGGACTACTAATGTGATCAAAGGTGTCACAGAAAAATAATTTCTTAGCAGCATGGCTGACTATAGCAATGCTACAATTCCATTTCGGGTCCCATCTACTCAAAGAATGTACATTTTGATTTTATGACAAAAATGAAACATTGGAGAAAAAAAGTGGATTATATAAAAATTATATTTTGAGATTTTTTTCCATTTTTTTAAGTGATGTGAATGAATAATATGAACATATGTAAGCACACACACTCAGGTCTGCTTGTATAGTTTTACTGGACAGTTTAAAGTCTTATTACTCTATGAAAAATAATCAAGTAGAAAGAAACATTTGGAAAAATATACTTGGAAAAAAATTTTTGAAAATGTTGCAGGACTATATTTGATATTTCTGAAATTCCATATTTTATGTATTTAATTTGAAAATGTCAAAAGAAAATATTTTTAGATTATTATATTATCTTTATCTTTTGTTTTTAACAAGGCTTTTCACTGATTTTGTACAGAATTTGTGAATAGTTAGTCCTACAGATCTATTTCTCATGAAATTAATATTTCTGAAATTGTTTAGTAAGTCACTTTATTTTGTAGATGTATATGATTATCAAATTTTATGTAGTTGCTTACCAATTTATAGGAATAATTGACAAAGACATAATTTTTAAGAATTGTTTTTCCAAGTTATACTATAGAGATCTAGCTACTACAAGTAATTAATTAATCTATCGCAAAATAACAGAAATAAGCAAATTAACACAAACTATGAAAAAAATAAAGCAATTTGGTTCATCATGATCACTTTATAAATTTTCAGTGCTTGATACTAGGTTGTAAAAGTTAAAGAAATCTATATCACAGAAATAAATTTTCTCTGCTTTTCCAATTATTAAATAATAATTTTACTAGTTGTTCTAGTATAGAATAACCTACATAATTATTTATGTATTGTTAGAGAAAACAAAGTATTTTCTATATGGATTCAATGTTAGTATGTTTGTCTTGCTCACATATTTTTAAATTTTTTTTAGAGATTGAACAGGATCTCGGAGTGGGGGGGGGGAAGAGAGAGGGAGAGAGAGAGAGGATGCAAGGAAATTTGTTAAATATCTGCTTCTATTTCTAACTCAAATAATTTCTTTCATATCCCCGGAGAACTTATCACTTTCAATAAAAGTATTGTTGGAAAAAATGCCACTGTGAAAGCAAAATTCACAGACTTCTAGTTTTGTGATGGAATACCTTAAAATAATTTTCTCTAGGAAAATACTGAACTGAAAGTACTAAACTCTGAAATATGGACTTTTTCTGCAATACTTTGGTTTCTTTTAAATTGCATAATGCATTAGAAACTATTTGTGAAAGTTCACAAAATAATAATTTAATAGTTATTATTACTTTCATTCTTGAGCTTTTATTTCCTAAACTCCACAGGAAATATCATTTGGAAAAAAAAACAGACAGCAAAAAGCCCCACCCACCCACGCCAAACATGTAAAATAAAAGGTCCCCAGGAATATGGTAAAATTGAAGAGTTCAGATTTGATGTCTAGCTTTTGGAAGGGGTACAGTTGTTAACCATTTATTTTTATGACATACTGTTATAACTGCTCTTATGTTTCAACTTGAAATGGCCTATCTTGGACAAGAGAATGATTGCAAATTTCTCTGTAGTGTCAGAGGTAGAAAAAAGGTAGGTATTTAGAGACCGGAATGTCAAAATGGTGTACGATATGAATGGCTTCTGAATGATGTAAGTATACATATACATATGATACAAGCAAGAACAAGAAACGCTTAATAGTTCTTCCCCCCCTGAGATAAGTTTCCCGTCTTTTAGAGGATCTTCACTGTATAAAATGTCACTTTCTTGATTTGTACAGTAAACAGAAGATATTTCATTTTCCATATATGTTGATTCCATGTATTTTTCATTGATCCCTAGAAATTAATGGAAAAAAGTATATATTTTATTTTATTTACACTTATAGCAATGCTTGATGCATTGACTACTTATTGTATGAGTTATTATATGAATTGGACTATTTATTTTATATTTTTAATATTTTAAATGAATTGCTGATGGACTTGCTACTGTCAACTTCCATTTCCAGAGGAAAAAGTTACATTTTTTATACTAAAGAGAATCTGGTTCAGTTTTGGAAACAAAACCCCTCTACCTTTGGTCAGTTAGGGTTTTTAATACCTTTTGCCATTATACCTCTTTGAATACTTCCATTGTCATTTAGTTCAACCTAATAAATACGTGGGCATGAATAAAATAGGGAGAGCTATTCCACTTTATGAAGAAAATTAATATAGATACATTTGTCTCTCATAAGAGATTTCTCTTTCTCAGGGTTAATAAACCTTCCAGAATTACTTCCCTGCAATTGTGAAAATATTCAAAAGTTCCTGTTTTGATTGTATCAGTATTATTACCAGTTACTAGTAGAGGGGAACTTGAGAATTTGCTTGAACACAGTCATGGGCAAAATGGACGTGGGCAACTCAGTGGAGAGAAGCAGCTGAACTGTATGAGAAGTGGTTGTTTTATTGACCTTCTCAGCATGCAGCAGTTAGAAGTTGGAATCTGATAGTATAAGTCATGGGAATCTTCATCTCTGTAAGAGCAGAACAGAGGTAACAGGCATAAATACTGGAGGGAATGTGTCTCCAAAGTGCTGAGTACTTGATCAAAACCAACCAACCAGCCAACCAGCCAACTCCCAAACCAAACCTGGGGAATACCTTGAAGAGCTTATTGGGATACTTGGATGCACAGTACAGCTATGCTGTGGTTATTACCTCGTGCTTGGTAGTTTAGGCACTCTTGTCATTATATAAACAAATAAACTGCTGGAGGCCCTGATAATAATTCAAATCAGATTAAGACTTTAACTTAATAATAAAACTTATTTAAGGAGATATTAATCACTTGATTAAATAATTTTCTGGTCTACTAAACAATCAAAATTAGACATTTGGAATTGTGGAGTTAATAAATAGTATAATATATACAAATATATTGTGTTAATTTTGGCAGAACTACGATCACTAAGTGCTATATGAATGAACTTTTTATGCCTCTGTCTTTTTTTTTTTTCCCAACAATGGCCAATAAGGGAAAGCTAATATTTTTCCTGTATCCTAAACATACTATAACTAGAAAGCAATTCATATTAAGAAAAAAAAAAGGGAAAGAACTACACAGGAGACAAAGCTGTTCTCTGGAAGTTGCCTATACCATTCAGTCCTAATAGAGGCTAACAGAGTCATTTAGGCATTAACGATTTCATCGATCTTTTAAAACCTTAAATCCTTAAAACCTTTACTTATGGTGATGCTGAAATAGTATGTTACATATACTACTTGCAGGCATTCTGTACAAGTTTGTATATTTGAACTTATTTAACAGATGTATTTCAAGAGAAAATTTAATTTATCTTTTGATGAACATTATAAGAGTTAAAAATTCACATATCACATGATAATCTAACATTCAGTGAAGTGTTTTTTTTTACTAAGTACTTAACTCATTTTTAGTCATATAATAAGTTAAACACACGAATTTGAAGACATCAATCACTAAATGATTGCATTGTAGTTAAGGACAAAAAAAGGAGAGAGCAGAAAGATGATAAATGCTTTTAATTAGTCACATTTTAAATCACTTTTCTCAGTGAGGAAAGATGTGCTTTTGGTGATGATATTTTCTGACTTTTTTCAAAGCATTTCTTTTGAAACTCAAAGGGTCATTGGAAAATAAACATCACATGTCTGCAGGTGCTTTGAAACTGTGAAGCAAACAATGCACTTAGTAGTAGTAGAAATAACCCCTTCTTCTCTGGATCTTCATATACTGTGTGTAGCAGTTCTTTGGGATTTTTTCTGGGTTTTTTTGGCAAAATAAGATATATATTTTTTAAATAGTTCTTGTCTTCCATCATGCAACTTTTTTATTTTGTAGAAACCATTAGAAGTTTGAAAAAGGTCAACCAACCAAACAAACCTGAATCTTCTTTCTTGTTATAGACTCCTGACTCTGTGGAACTGAAAATTATGTGTATATGAAAATTTGTTCCAATGAAATTGCAGAAAATTGTTTAGTCTAAAGTATATATATATTCATGCTGAAATACTGGATTCCTGTTGTCTTTTTTCCTTTTTTTTTTTTACTCAAGTGTCCGTTCTTCAAGAAATTCCTTGTCCAAGACTGTTGGAAAACTGCAAAAGGCCTTTTTGCAATATCTGTTTGAAGTTTTTTAGGATGCCTACATGTGGTTTTTGAGTTTTAATTATTGTAATTGGAAACAAGATCAATATAGTGTGGCAAAGTACTTTTATACGGTTGAATTTGGGAATGTTTGACTTACACTCTATTTCAAACTTGGACTTGAGAAACGCCACATTTTGTTGAGGACATGGGTTCTTGGATGTTGTGTTCAACATTCCTTCAACACAGTTGAACCGAAAAGCAGAATTAACTTAGTTTTGGAAAAACTAATTCACCTAGAGAAAAAGTAAAGCAACAGCTTTTGAAACACTGGGCTTCACCCAGTCAACCCTTTCACTGCTTAGGAAGCCAGGAGGTTCAATCCTTTCACTGCTTGGGAAGCTAGGAGCTTGATTACAAAATGCCTTATTTCTTATGAGCTTTTCTGCTTAGTAAGATTTCATGAACTCTCAGTCATTTTACATGACCTACAGCTGGTACTTCTCATCCTCTTTGAACAATGTTTGTCTTTTTCTTTTTAACACCTTGCCGTGGTTTTTTTTCCTGTGTTGGTGTCATTTTTTTTTTCCTAGATTCATGGTTTTTTGGGGGTGTTATTTCTTAAAGATCTCTTTTAAAATAAAACTTTGTAGCAGCCAAAGGAAAAATTTTACAAACCTGCTCAATGTTCATATTTTAATAGCAATGTATTGCTCAGTGTGACTGGACAACTTCCTCACCTTTCTGTATAGCATGAAGCAAACTTTTACCCTGCAACCTTAAGTGGAAATGTTTGTTACATTTATATTTTTACAGAAACCTGAAAAAGCAGAAACTTAACATTTTATTTTAGTTTCTAAACCAATATTCACTTTTTGCCTCCACAGAATTCTAAACTGAATTTGATTTCTGTTATCCTTTTTCTAAATTGCAGCATTGAACATTGAACAATATTCAGTTGAAGAGGTCCTACAAGAATTTCCCTATTAGTATATAGGTTGTCCCTATATCCACAGAAGATAAGCTAGAACCCTGATCCAACATTCATGGAAGTAATGATCTAGAATTTTACTCTGAGTTTACATAGGCAGAGAGCATTTGGAACAGCATAACCTTCCCCTTCCTTCCCCTTCCCTCCCATATATATATATGCATGCATACATACAAATATAGTTGTGCATGTAAGCCAGTCATAAAATTGCAGTAGCTTCTTCATTCTTCGTATGTACAATGAACAGTAACAACATTCACAACATTTGCATTAAACCACTGTCAAGATCTACATTTGATAAGAATGAAGACAGTGACAGATTAGAATGAAGTCTTTTATTCAAAACACTCAGAATGATCCAGATCTTAATTCCTACCCTTTTCCACCTTTTAAGTATACTCATAATAGGAAATGGGAAAATCTGAGGTTTTTTTCTACTGTCCTGTATCTATAGATTGGATTCTTATGTGTTTCTCCTCAGAAAGAATCATTTAGTTTTCTGAAATTCTCTATGTAATGGATCATTCCATTATCACATTGAAAACAAACAAACCAACCTATTTTCTTCATGAAGGCAGTATTAATCCATGTCTTTTAAAATCTGACAAACCTGCATAATGTCACCTTTCAAATCAGCAAAGAATTAGTAACAAACACAGCAAGCAAGGCTTATTACTAGTGTTTGACTCTTCATGTGAAATATCTTGAAGCATAATTAAAAGTTATTATCATAAACAGTAAAGACCAAATGACAACGCACAAAGGTGAGTTTCTGATGTATTTTTTATTGTTACTAGTCTGTTGACTCACTTTCAAAGAGCAGTAATTCAAAGCGGTTTTCCTAGTGATTAATGTCAAAATTTGAAAGGATGTAGCATATTAATAACTACTCTAAGCAATGTGGGTTTTTTATATGAGAATGCTGTCAAATTCACATTTAGAGTCTCATCTTACTTTCTAAGATTTCTAGTCTATGAAATACAATATACTGCAATATGTGTCAAAGGTATTTGGAATCTTATGAATCTATAGCCATCTAGAATTTCAACACTTTGGTTACCCACATATAGGTATCTAATCCATTTTAGATGAATCTGAGATATCATGTGGGATTAGAAGATACCACACAAAACCAACAGAATACTAATATCCATCTAGAATAGTGAAGGAAGGTCATTATCTTAAATAGCTTTAAACACCTATATGTGATCACCTGAATCAAGCCCCTTTGTCTTCCAAACTTTTTTTTCCATACATTTTCCTCATAAGCATTTAGAATCATCTCCTTTTAAGCTCTGTCAAGATTAATAGTACATATAGGAAACATAATACAATCAGATAGATAATATAGGGCTCAAGAATCAGATGGAAATCTATTGCCTACTAAATACCATGAAAATATTTACAAAATAAATAAATAATTTTACAATCAAACCCCTTATTTCTTTTGCTAAGAAGTATAAAAGAAAGAATTTATTTTAAGAAAATATTTTTGAGGAGAAGTCTGATACATTCTACAAACAACTTAAAATATTAAATTCAGTTTCTTCAGAGACAAATGAATTCCCTTATTGTTTTGCATGATATTTTTGTCACTGTTGTTTCCACAGTGAACTCTAACTTCCTTGTTCAACTTTTAAGGTAATCTAGACAAGTTTTTAAAATGCTGGTGAAAATAACAAAAATGTGATATAAATATATATGTTATTTTAAAAGCATATGAAAATATAACCTAAACATATTATTTGAGGAAGATGATATCTGATACAAGAAGGCTTTTCATGTAGCAGAGAAAGTATAACTAGAACGAGTGCTGGCAGCTGAGGCACAAGAAAATTAAATAAAAGAAAAGAAAATGAACTACAATAGCTGTAGATTTTTAAACTGGATAATTAATCATTATAGAAGCAGATTGTGAGAAAACATGGCATAAGCTCCATGTCCAGTAGATATTGTCTATTTCAAACAAAAGCCTGTTATGCTTATTGCAGGAGAGCTGTCTGTTATTAGAAAAATCAAACTAACTTTTTATTACCCAGTCCTTTTAGGCATTAACTGTATGAAGTCCTATCATTTATACATAGTTTTTCAAAAAGGCTGTCAAAAGAAACTTGGTAGAAGATTGAACTGTGTCCTAACACATGCTACCCATTTTTATAAAAGTTGTTTTAAACTTGACTGAAATATATTTTAAAGAAATCATAATATGTCATTTTTTGCATTATCTTCACAGCCCTGATTCTTTCTTTTTCACTGCAAATCTGTATTGGCTAATATTTTTTACTTGTGTACACATCACATGTGACTATATCCCATGATCTTGCAATGAAGTTAAGAGCCAGAGCTTAAACAGATTGCAGATTATTCATTAGTACTGTGTTCCTTGTTAATCTGTACATTAAGGTTTTGATTCTTCCCAGAAGATAATTAGAAGGCACTCTACTGTAATAAGTAGATTTATATAAGCCTGACAGGAAGACGTGGCTCTACATAGGCACGTTTCAGGTATTGATCTTTATGGAGTACTTAAATAGTATGTGCTCCTCGTGCATACTGAATTTATTTGATGTGTTCTGGAAAGCAATCAGGGAAAAAATGATGAGCTTAGATGTCTTGAAATTTTTCATAAATACGTAACTTGATAATGCTGCTCAGAAAAGTTAGGTTGTTTGCCAAGTAAATCACAAACATTACATTAATATCAGGCTGACCTAGCTTCATAGGCTGGGAAAACCCCTAAGAACACTCCTGGTACTATATATAGCTCATTAATAAATAATATAAAATAAATCTGTAGCATTAGACTTCTTTAGTAACAAGGCAGTTTGACTTAATGGAAATGAGCAATCACATTTTGATTATTGCTGAGGTTAATGTGAAATGAATTCATGCATTATTATGCAAATAAAATTGTACAACAAGCATGTATGAGGTTTCCATGTAACATGAAAGAACCATTAGGTGTTAATTAAGACTTCTGTGGATTGAAAAAACAACATATACACAGTTAAGCATTGAATATATTGAAGCAAAAGGATGCATTCAAGCACATCTTCAGTAATTTTATTCTCAATCCCTTCTAATGTTTGCAGCCACTATGCCTGCTAAATAGATCTTTTGTTGAATACATCAAAACACCTGCAGGCCTTTGATAAAAAAGCTAATGGAATTCAGAAAAAAATGTTAGATTTATGAGGAACTTGCATATATAAGGAAAGAAGTGACCCTTTAGACCTTCGCATATCAGGGGCTGAAATGACGTGTTCTTTACCACACAGGAACAAAACACCTCTGTGAATCATTCCTTTTTTTTTATATTGTGTTATAACTCCACAGCAACACTTTTAAGGCTAAATATAAAAGACAGGCATTTTTGTCTGTACTAAACCAGAATAATAGGCATTCCTGTAGACCGTTCAACTATTGTTACCACAAATGGAATGAAAAATTCTAAAATAGTTTTATAGAGTAGGGCTATGTTGTTGTAGTGTCTGCATTAAGGACAACAGAAAAAAAAAGAGTAAATATCTTGGGTTTGTTTCTGTCAAACACCAAAATAATCAATAACTTTGTGCTTAACAAACACCCATTACTATATAAGTACTATTACATTATGGAAAGGCATGTGAAATATGTGTCACTGAAACAAAACGATGCATTTTTTATAGATTTGACAAACTACGACAGATTTCCTTTTGGCTTCAGTGAAGAAAAGTTTGATCAAAAAAATGAAGGTGAGTTTCATCTGCCCTAACACTGGAATTATTTAGATGTAGAAGTCCTCATCTGAGAAAGTAATTTAAACTTTCTTATAGTAAAAAATAAAGAAACAGAGAAATAGGTTACTCTAAGGCATAGTTTATCTGTCCTATTTTAGTCAACTCTTTTGAATGAGATGAAGTGCACCCTAGAAGCGCCTGTTCCTCTTCATTAACTGTAAGAGGAGGCTACATATCAAGATCACACACAGTCTCCATACAGTAGGTGTTTAAATTTAAGTGAGATAAATTCTACCCTCGGGTATACTAGAAGTAAGAGCTTATTCTGAGAGTATTCTTCAGAATATAGAGATGCTTAACTTCTCTCTGCCTTGACTCAGACATGGGGAAAAATGAGTATCATCACTCTGCCCCCTTAATTCTCATTTCAGTTGTAGTTTATGGAGAGAAAACCAGGTCATTGCATTATTCTCTGTATTGCATACCTTAATATAGAGTGGGTAAAGGTTATGGAAAAGGTAAGGAAAGCCCTGAATCCTAGTATTCAGAGTAGAATGGAGCAGGTATGAAAAAGCTATGCAAACATTTGCTGATTTGCCCCTCTGAAACAAAGGACCCTGGAACAGGGAAAGTACTGTGCAGTTGCCACAGTCTTACTGAAGTTATGAGCATATTAAGGTCCCTTCAAACTGAGGAAGGGAGAAAAAAATCTGATCCCTATTTAGGCACAAAAGTTCAGTCTTGCCTCACATATTCTAAACATCAGAAATGCCGGGATGAAGTCAATGTTGCAGTGAGTATTCCATTAATGGTCACCAACTTTTATGGACCACTGGCATTAAATAATATGTGTATAGACATTGGTTACACTCTGCAATGCAATGTAGTCCCATGAAAAACTGATCTGAAATCAGATGAACCCAAATCTAGCAAATGAATAACCTAAAGGGGGAGGGGAACCAAAAGCAACAACACTGTAAGGTCACAAAACCTTTGCCTCTCCTGACTCAGTCTTGCCAAGATTGATTGAGCTTCTCTCTACAGTAAAGCATCTGCCATTAGTGAGTCTCAAATTAATAACTTGCATTATAAATAGAAGTATTTTTTCATCTTTAATTCAAATGTAGTTTTATGTAAATTTCAGTATCCAAATCAAAATCAAATCCAATATCTGCATTCTGGCATGATCAAGAGACTAACTGCAACTGATCCAGTCTTGTCTAAGAATATGCATGCCTGTCTGTATTGTGGACTAAATACCCAGTTTCAGTCCAATGCTGGATTCCCATGTCTGTTGTTTAAATTCACTGATTTAAAATTGATACAGATTGTACACAGAATTAAATTTAAAAGGACCCCTCTATGCACCCCTTAGGTCTGCTTCCCTCTCAATGTGCAGTAATGAGGGAACTGATATGCATTTTGCCTTGGGTGTTATAACTTGTTGCTTTACTAAGAACCAGTCTGCAGACTATTTCTTTAACTGAATACATGTTAAATTTAAAAGTAAACATGGTGGGGTTTTGACAACAGATCAGTATTTCTTTTTTTTTTTTCTTTTTTTCTTTCCAGAGACTTCCCCTCTTTGTTTCCTCTCCATCACCAAAACTCTAATTGATGCTAGTCAGAATATGCCCCATTACAAAAATCAGAATTCAAGCCAAGCTTTTGCAAATATTTTCTGACATCATAAGAAACTGAAATCCAGTCAAAGGTAAAAATAAATGTTGGATTCCAGGCACTGGACTGGAGGCAGCTAGTTGCATTACTGAGGTGACACTAAAGGTCCCTGTGGGAAGGTGCTCAGTGAAGAGCAATAAAGAAGCCTTTGTAAGCTAATTCCCAGAGCAGCAGTTGCCTGACACTGCCCAAGAGCAAAGGCAAAGAAGGGGATAAAAATGAGTATAGGAGAGTCAGTATATTATTACTATGCCATAGAAACAGGAGGGCATTTTAACAGGTGTTATAAGTGAAATCATGACAATAATAATTTCTGGGTTTTTTTTCTCCTGTTTTTAGACCTGTTTTAAGGGAAGAGGTAATAGGAGCCACACATCACGTGAAAACTGGAATTATAGGGGCATGGTGATTTTGCAGTGTTATTCCTAGTGATATTGCTGTCATGTGCTTGAAGATACACAACAGAGTAGAAGTGAAATTCTGTGTGGGTGTTTACCTCTTATATAAGTACTAGATTTTTTTGTTTTGGCCCATTTCAGTTGTGCATCCCAAATGTTTTGATCTATGTTCTCTTAATGCAGCACTCTTTCAGTCAATTACAATTGAATGTTTCTCACTACATTTTTATTCAATAAGACTTAATCATTTTCATGGAAGATTTAATTATCCATCTTCCTTCCAGGAGAATAGATCTATTTTCTTGACGTTTAGCTAAATTAAGGTATTGCAATTTAAAAAAAAAAAAAAAGAATAGTGTAATACAATTTGCATACTGATCTGAGATTGAATGGAGAGCAACCTTTGTTAAGGATGGAATAATCTGGTTTAAAAATTAATTAAGGGCAGATTGTGAACACCTTCTCTTGGGTGATATATTCACTAAGACTGAACATGTGCTAGTATACATGAAGAACTCTTGATTTTCAAAAAAATTTATAAATCCCAAAGGACTGAAAAGAAAGAAACCTTTGAACCATCGACTCCAAGCTTTGCTATCTTGAACAGACATCTTCTTTTATATAAATGTTTTCATATACCATGCAGATGACATGCTAATTATTATTTCTATATAGTATTTTAAATTTTCTTTATAGTGGAAATCTATTCCTTAACCTCACTGCTCTGGTGGTTAGAGTTCTATGATTTTCCAGATTCCTATATTCAGATTTATTTCATGGTGACATTGTCTTCTGTAATAAAAAAAAAGAGAGACAAAGAAAAAAAAAAGCTTTTCCCTCTGTCTGTTCAATTCCTTTGAAGTGTTTATACAGCAGTCCCCTTGAAGAGTTCATATTAGCTTTCAGCCTACCGTGTTTAACCTCCTTTTTTTGCATGAAAGGTTCTCCATTCCCTGATCAATCTGGTAGCCCTTTCTTTACAGTTCTTTGCGTTTCAACTGAATAGGAAGCAGAGTCTTATTTTTCACTTTCCGGTAAACATTTTTTTTTCTATAATTTTAGAATAGGTATTGGATATAAGATAGATCTTTCAGTATATTATGATGTTACAAATGTACTTTGAGGGCATTCAGCAAAGTATGAATTATACTGTTGTTTGTATAGCAAGTGTACAGCTTTCAGCTCAGGGATAATTTGTGCAATTATTTCTAACTTGAAAGCAATAAAGTAATTCTAGTCTGTTAAGTTCAGATGAATGTATCTTTATATGCAGTTATACAAAGAGGAGCTTGGAAATCTGCTTTGGTTTAGAATTAGTGCTGTGCTGTCAGTTTCCTATAAATATAAGGGTTATCAGATCCTTCAAGAACTGTTCTAAAACTGTTTAAATGTTTCCGATTTATATTTATCTAACAATGTAAGGATTTGTATGTACATACAATTTAGAATTAACTTTGGAGAAGGATCATGACTTGGAAATGAATGTAAGTAACATAAAAGGAAATACAAAAATGCGTGTATATGAATTAAAACTTAATAACAAAGTGTAAAAAAAAATAGGGATGGCAGGTATTCCTTTTTATATCAACGTGTCAAAAGACAAACATGAAGAATCGTGGTGGGTTAGCCTTTGTCAACAGCTAAGCTCCCACCCAGCTGCTCACTCACTCAGAGGACCGCCTCAGCAGGATGGGGTTCAAATAGGATGAGAAAGCTTATGGGTCAAGATAGAGATTCTTTGACATGGGGTCTTCCCCAGGCTCCAGGAGAATCTCTGCTCTGGCACTTAAAGCACATCCTCCTCCTCCTGCTCCTCCTTCTTCTTCTTCTCTCACCTTGGTGTTCTGAGAGCTGCTTCTCTCAAATTTTTTCCTCATTGTCATGCAGCATTTTTCCCTTTCTTAAATACATTTTGCCTGAGGCACCACCATCTTGGCTGAGGAGCTCAGCTCCTCATCTCCTGGGTCCATTAGAGCCCATTGGAATGGGCCATGTCTGCCCAGGCACACCTGGGCAACCTGCACCTGCTACAAGAATTCATGCCAGATATTTTTTTCCTTAGGAATCCAGTTTCTAGCACCAAATATAGCTACCAATAAAGAAAAGTTCCTTTTCAGAAGTACAAGATGGTGTGTTTTAAAAAGGCTTAAAATACTTTATTCCAGACATAGATTACTAAAATAAGCTAGCAATTCCAATTGTTTTTTCACCAAATGATTGATACTCAACAACATTTTGAAGTTTTATTTTAGGCTCATCTTAAAACTGCCATATAGTTAGGGAATTAATTTTAAATATAGACTTAAGTGGGATGTAAACAAAAAACAATGGAATTGCTTACTTTTTCCTACAGGGAAACCCACAGAATAATTTCAGATAATAGAAAAGGAGACTTTATGAACATGCTTGAAAAACAGCCTGCAGTCTTAGCCCACAAGTCTCTGTCTCTCTGCTTTCTGGATCTTTTTCTGACATATAGCCATATATATATAGTGGAAAATGCATGCAGTCACTTGAAGAAAGTGAAGTTACTTCTTGAACTGAACACATAAAATTGAAGTCCCACCCATTAGGATACTATGGCACTGAAATTTTACTTCTCTCTAAAACTGTAAGTGCCTGGCCACCAGTGAAGTGATCCAAATAAGTCTGGTGTCTCTGAGGACTGACAGAAACTACTACAGTCTGCTTAATTGAGAAGCTAGTTTAAGAAATAATTTTTTTCTTTGTCTTGGTGCTGCCTTAAAGTGGACTGTCTTCCCCTTCCTTCCAGCATTGCTCCTTCAGTTGTAATGATACAAAAAATTATTTAGTCATGGAGAAAGCTTCATTAATTCTCAACTGAATCACTTTCCCCTACTTTTTTGATGCATGATTCCCCAACAGCACCTGTTTCACTAGCTGATCAAGTGGCTCTTCTCTGGAAGTTAGTGATGAGTTGTAGAAGGAAAAGGCTGCTTTAAGGTTTTTAATTTGCCAGGGAGAGAAAGACTAATCATCTCCATTTATAAATCTGGGGAATGTCATAACCATCATGTCCAGGGGTCTTCTGTTGACTATAACATAAAATGATAAGAAATGTGAGGTGCCTTTATCCACTTTGCATTCAACATAGCTAATGTCTACGAAAAAGGGGACCATACTAATAAACGTTTTGCATTAATGAGTACTGATTACTGGGGACTGGAAGATAGGCATAGAAAAAGTTAAACCTGCATTTGAAGAGAGTATGACTAAATAAAGATACACCTTGGACAAAACTAATGCCAACTTTCCTCTTGAGATTATATTGCCAGAAGTATCAGACCTACAGAATGAAACGAGGAGCAAGCAACAGGAAATCTGACTCAGGAACAAAAGGAGCAGATCTTAGACTTTAGACACAACTCCACTTCCCCTATTTTTGTTTTACATTATGCTATTGTTAGATTTAAAACCAGAAGCAATAAAATGAGCTCTGAGACAAAAGAGCAGAATCTCACAGCTCCACTCATTGCTTTCTGGACGGATTTAGTCTTTAGCTGACTAGCTTGCTTTCTTGTCTAATATAGCTCAGCTGCAGCAGAAGGATGGAAAATGTTTCCTTGCAGGATATTTCATGGGATAATGGACAAGACCCCTTTTGCCTGTGGGGAGGTGATTTCAAATCTGCATAGATTTGGAAATAATTCATTGAGTTTGTATGTGCATACTGCCTAGATTTCAGATTGTAAGAGTTCTGTTTCTGAGACAAATGCTCTAGAAATTGTGTAAATGCTTGGACACACCTTCTCTCTCATGCCCTGCCTCTGTTAGCAGTTTGTTCTTAGCGGTTGAACATACTGAAGAAAAAAAGCCAGGTGTTGTCAGTTTGTTCCCTATGAACAGTGAAAGACATTCAGCTAATTAGATGACCAGATAATGGGGACTACCTTTCCTGTATAGACAGTGGACCAAAATGTCTAATATAAGTGGACATGATCCCCAACTGCCTACCCTCTTTATTTAAGAAAATTTTCATTGTTTTCAGAAGTAAACATCTGCAATTAATATCCTAAATTTGTATTTATGAATTTAAAGAGTTGGCCTGAATTCCAAAAATGCTAAGCAACCAAATGAATTAATTGTAAGCTTCTAGTAGCTGAAAAATCTTAGCTGATTATACACACAGAGACAGAGGAACTCACATCTAAATGTATATATTCCTCCAGTCCACATCTTAGAGAGATGGGATTATAAATCTCCCTTTAGGAAAAAAACAACTAACCAATCAAACAAGTTCATAGCAAACTTCATTTACTCAAAATATAGTTTTGTTTCTCTAGCATTCCCTGTATTGTATTCTTCAACATTACTGCAAATTTATTCATATTTTACTTTTGTGTTTTTAATGAATGATTCTAGTATATTAATAGAACACATATATAAAATATTAGAACTTTTATATACTAAATAATACCCTGAAGAAAGTGAGTTATTGTCTTCTGAAAAATGTTAGGAAGAGAACTTTAAAAAAGGTAGGTAAAACCATACAGATTGTTTGAAATCAGTGACCTTATGTAAAGAACAAAGTTTCTCTCTTGGGGTCTCTCTTACCCTTAAGTTTGCTATCCAGAGATTATACATCTTATGTAGAACAAACTCAACTAAACAAGATTAGATTCGGTGGATAGATATCAAAAGTCTTATCAATAAAGTTGATTATTTGTGGATTATTGAGTAATAATTTGTGTAATAATTGTACAATAATTTGTCTTAATAAAAAAATTTAGAACATTTTATGAAAGTTGTTTTCCACTGTGTCTTGTCATGGGTGCAAAAAAGTGCATGGGAAAAAAAAATGATTCAGGTATTTAATTTTCTAAACCACACACTAATCTGTTTTATATAGCATACAAGTTACTTGTGTTATTTGTAATAAAAAGAGTTTCCTTATTTCAATATCATTATTTCTGGTCTTTACCTTTTTCTTTGATACCTCAACAGAAGTATCATATGTGTGATATGAAAACTGGTATTCTTCATGTTTAGTGGTTTATATTATTTCTTTTGAGTTTGAAAAGCAGCAGGTTGCTCTAGATTCCAGTAATTTCAATTCCTTTTTATATATTTTGTACCATATGTTTAAATTACCCTGGACAATAAAAGGGTGATCCTGCACAATAACCAGAATCCATGCATTATTCAGATGGTAGTTACTTCCTCTTATACTCACTTAAAATAATCATTTTTACTAAAAGCCTTGCTGAGTATACTTATTAATGTTACCTGAAATGGCTAAAATGGTGTTCATTTTCATAATATTTTAGTTTATAATTCCCCAGTTTGGGGATTTTCAGATATTGATCAGGTTAAAAATACTCTGAAAATCTGTATGTATGCTCATGATCATGAATAAAGCACAATCTTATGATGATGGAAAAAATAATGGAGAACAACTGTAGATGGGCTGTTTCCTCAGAATCATTCTTTGGAGGAGGAGGGGATGTATTTTGTCATATGAGCTTAAATACATACAAGGGCTTCACACCTTGTATGTCAGTATTGTCACTATCATGCCACTGTATACTAACAGCTCTGTTATTCCAATACAGATCAATGTACATTCAGGACCTGATTTAAACCCCGTATATCCTTAGTTTCACTTCTATCTAGCAAGACACTTAATAAAGCTGTTTAATAATGAGAAAAAATATATGTAAGTTTTTTAAATTTTCAAAGAATCTTTTGGTAGATTTAATTAATTTCTAATAATTTGGTTCTTGAATGTTTCTCACTAAAAAAACCTCTTCCTTTATGCAATTTCCATCTGTCATGTTTTCACTTCTCTCTTTTTCTTCTTCCAATTTTGCTTAATAATAGTGAAAAGAGAAGGAAAGCAGGGAAATGGAAAAAAAAGAATAAAAGAACAATTTATTTTCTCCAATTTTGTCAAAAACAAAATAATTTTCAGATGTGGAGACAAACATCTTTTCGAACACAGGAAATTTGAGAATTTCATATTCAGAAGTAGGCTGTCCACCAAGTATATTTTATGTGAAGTAAGTGTCAAAATTCTACTGATTCATATTAGGCTTCAAAGACTGTGTTCATCAGTTTCACTAGCTAGATTTTTTTTTCCAAATAGGTTGTCAACAATAATGTTGCATGATATTTCATGAAAGATTCAGATCCTGATTCTCAAAAAGACTATAGCATCCAATATTGAAAGTCCAAACATGCAGACAGATTTGGAAAGGAGCTCAGCTGTCTACCTATTAAAGGATCCATTGGGAAAGAATTCTACAAATCTGGTGCTCAATGCTGATCCTAAAAATATGGGGGGGGTGTGGGTGGAGGGAAGGGAAGGAACCTTGGAAAAACTATCTGCAATTGTAATTGCAAAATATTTTTGAAAATTTAGTCCCTTCTTGTGGAATGGTATTGCAGTATAACAGAAAAATATTTTGATCCAAGTGGCAGATTTTATAGTCCTTCAGTGTCTTGTTGTTCTAGAGAGTGTAAACATTCTGTACATGTAGGTATTAAAATGCGCCCCAAATGTATTTTACATTTTGCTACAGTAAGCTTGAAGAAAGATACAGACATTATACTCATTGTTTCTGATGTCAGGTGAAGGCCAGCAATTAAATTTCTGGTGTTATCATTGAGAATGAGAAATAAGAGCTAGAATTAGAGTAATAATGGAACATGTACACTACATCATGACACAAAGGGGACAAGTTTTATAACTTGAGGTTAACTGATCCTTAACAGTAAGGTTAACCGTAAGGAGATGACACCTGTTCTAACAAAGAGACAGTCACCTTTCTAAGAGAGTGAGGAAGTGAGCCAGTACATATTTTAATTAAGGTGAATGGGTGGGCTATCTCTAAGAAAAGTAAGAAGTAAACTTGCTTTGCAGAAAAATGCTAAATATATGCAGACATCTGGAAGGACTCTGAAGAGGAGCCTTTCTCCCTCAGGACGTTCTCTCTGAGTTGTAAAGTATATAAAAAAGGAATTTATGAAAGACTCGTTTCAGGAAAGGTTAGAAACAATCAGGTTGATGGAGGAAGAATTTCCTATTTAATTTTAGTTTAGTAGATTAACTGTGGCTTTACTTCACTTGCTCACCTATGCCTCTATTTTGCTACTGTGATGTGTAGCAAAATATCACAGTGGGTTTTTGTGTATAATACCTTTATTTATCTTATTTACCTATTTGCTCCAGCCTGGTCTGGGTTAATAGTTACTAGGTTCTTTACAAAATGTGCTGTAAAGTATAAATTTCCATGTTACAAGATGCTAAAAATTTTCATGTATTTTGAGAGAGACTGAACAAGTTCATACAGAAGAAATCCACTGAGGATTACTGAAAACATGAAAACAGGTTTTGGGTCAAGCAATTCTTGTGCTGCAAATACTTGAGGCTAGGAAAACGTGGTGGAAATATCATATGTGGATATCTGCTTCTCTGTACTCATACATACTCATCTGCTTTTGATTACAGTCATAGACATGACAGTGAGGTTTATATTCCCAACTAAGCAATACTTTTAGTCTTTTTTGGGGGGTAACCAATAGTAACTAAGTGCTCTTTACCCAAGGGTTTGACAAATAAGCAAACAGGGCAGTGGGAGCCTTTATGATTTTCCAGCTCCTTAGGACACATCTCAGGTGCTCAGAGTTACAGCATGTGAACCCTTAGAAGCTGCACAGGTCAGGTAGAGAATTGATGCCCAAGGCGTCAAAGAAGTGTTTTCTAGTAATCAATGTAATCTGAAAGGTATATTGTTGTGCAGCAAGGTATTCAGGAGCACTTCTGAACCCCCAGAATCTCCAAAAATTTGTTACTTATCGGAGTGGTCAGCCTAAATACTGATCCCCTGATTCTCTCAGGAGCAACGTGATTTAGTGAAGATCTAGTGGCAGATTTGTGCTTTTCCAAAAGTTTCAAAATACCCTCTGTTCCCCAGTGCATCAAAAAATTTTCCCAGTGGATTCATGGTGCTATGAATTCTTAGACTGCCTATATCCTAGGAATCTTCTCTTAAAAGGATATTTCAGAGTGATTCTGGCTATATAGTGAAGCTTAAACATAAGCTTTTCCCAGTCTTTGCAATAAAGTAGTGGTTTTTTTCTGGATAATTTCTACAGTGATGCTGTGAAGCAGCTGTTTTTTCACCAGACATGCTCTGAGCTGTATGCTCAGTAGTGAAGCCTCACAACTAGAAGATGTTCTGGGCTTGTGAAAAACATTCATATCTGTAGAAATAGGATTGTGTCTGAGCAAAAGGTTTGAAAGATTCTGTCATAAACAAGGTTTATATGACATTAAGCCCCCTAAACCTTTGATATCTCTGATAGCTAACCCTGACATGCCCAAGTGGCTTGAGGAAAAGCTCTCATAACCAAATTCTTTCATATGAGCAATTCAATTTCTCCCTCCTAGCTCCAGGGCAATTTCCTTAGCCAAGACTATCATCAGACCTTTGGCTTTATGTGGGCACAGGAGTCCAACTAAGTAGAGTTTCTGGCGGACTGGGGACATGAAACTTCACTTATCTCAGGAGAAAGGCACTTATGTCAAAGAAGAATGAAGTGTGGAGGAATCATGTAGCAGACTTGACTCAAAAGCTACCAGCTGTATGACCCTCAGAAGTATATACTTTTAAAAACTTGTTCAACTGTCATACGTAAGATGAGGTTCTATTGTTTTGTGTTCAAATCGTTAAGACAGCAAGAATAAGAACAAAATAAAGTACCAGAGAAAATAATGTTTAAATGCTTATTTGCAATGTGGACTATGGTAAGACTTCTCATGGACAACTCCTGCAGAGACAGTTGTCCTGCAAAGACAACTTTTCCTGCAGAGACATGAAAAGATCTTGGAACCTATGTCTGAGACGACAGATGATATTAAACCCACCGGGGTAAAGAGCAGGAAGAAAGAGATCTATTTGAGCTAAAGGGCAATGTTATCACAAAAGCAAATGTCTATAAACTGTCTGAAAATTAGAAAAAAAGTTTTCTGGAACAGTCTTCAGTAGTAGTAACAGGCAAACATCCAAAATATTTTAAAATGGAGTCTGAATGATATCTTTTGGCATTACTGCTTGTATTAACAGAGCATTAAACCTACTGACAGTCTTCAAGCTGCTGAGTTTGGTGGACACATAACCCTGAAGCCACTGGAGCTTCACACTGTCCAGCAAGACCATGTAAGACTAGATCATTAATCATCATGTCTCATGAGTACAGAAACGTGAATGGAGGAAAATCACAAGGTGAAAGGCAGTAGCTGTCAACTCTCAGGTTCTTTCAGCATTGAGAAGGAACTCTTCATTTTAGTACCTGGGAAAATGTGGTTAAATCACATAAGAATATAATTTCCATGCTATATTGAAAATGTCTGATTAGGTCTTGGATAAAAGCTAAGCTGAGCTCTCCTAGAAAATAAAATATGGGTAATAGTTGTTATAATATTTTTCTACGTCCTAATCTGTACTGGCTCATAGATTCTCAAAAGGAGCTTTATTGAAGTTGAGAATGAGTAGAAATAATTTCAGAAAAGGCAGAATTGGTGCTGACAATATCTCATAGTCATGGACGTGAGAAATTTCTTACATAATTGTTCAAACTCACCTCCCATTTACTCTCTTTTACACCCAAAATAATTACACTTTTTACTCCTGATATACATCTATATAAGTGAAGTTCAGAATAAACTCCACTTTTTTTCCTTTGTTTCCCATCTGATATTTTTCCTCAGATTTTTTCCCCACCTCTCTCCTGGATGATTTTGCTACTGTGCCTGCCTACAGGGCAACAATCTGTGTCTTTCTTCCCATCTCCTGTTTCTGTATACACCTCAATGTCTGCTATTTCTGAAGCTGCCTTCTGATGCATAACTTTGCACAATTTTGTTAGTAGTAAGGGACCAAGAAGCTTATAATTTACTTCCCTTAGCACATACATAAATGAACTTTCCTTATATTTATACTTATATTTATCCTGTCACTGTCCCATAGCTCACACATTGCTCTTTAAAATACCAACATGCCTCTCTCCCTCAAAAAATGAAAATAATTTACATATTAATTATACCTTGTCTAGTAAAAATGAAAGAGACACCTGTAATTATGCAGAGGCACCACACACTTGCACATTGCTAAATCAGTGATGAATGGAAAAGAAAGCTCATGAAAATGAATTTGCAGTACATATTAATTAAGTGAGGCTGAAACGTGATATTTCACTGCATGTATGAAGAAACCTTTATGAACGATCATATTGTATTATTGAAAGGTGGTTTTAACTGTGCTTTCTGCACACCCAGTTTCTGAGAATTAGAGGTTAAGTGGATCTGGTATTTGAACAATGAGCCAAACTTTCAATATCTTTCTGTCTGCTGATTTCTCTACAGCACACTCTAAACTCAGGCTCTCTACAAAATTTGAGTACCTTAGAAAGAGACATAAAAAATATAACATAAAGACATACAAGCCACCTAATGTAAGAAATACAGAGTGCTGATAAAAACTGCAGTTTAGCCTAAGACTCTAAAGGTATTAGAGGTTCTACTGGGTTCATGGCCTTGAATATCACGCTGGGATTAGGCACTTAAAACAGTTTCTCTTCTAGACAGTGACAGAAAGAGGAAGAAGGACCTCCCTTTGCTCTCATAGCCTAGTAGATAGAGGTTTCAGCAACTGCATTCAATATTCATATTGCAGTTCTTCCTTTGTTTGAAGACACTTAAGCCATACCTCCAAAAGAAAATCCTAATAGATATAATATTTAGAGAGGAATGTGAACTTATTCTTTCTCTAGTTAAAACTGTTCTACTTTGAACAGACAAATGGTATGGAGGAAAAAAAAGGGAGAACTGTTCTATAGTCCAGTATTAAGAGCACTTTCTTCATGGACTTTACAGAATATTCATTTATAAAACCACATAAATATAAGAAAGTCTTCTACCTTGTCTTTCTTGACCTAAATCAATGTTCTGGACACTGCAAAAGGAAAGTAATACTACTTGTTCTAGTTACATTTTACATAAAACCAAATGTGAAAGTTTTTGCCTGAATCAGGTAGTGGGTAAGTACTAAACCAAATAATTTGTGACTCCCTGTGCATCTAGAACTGAGTTTACAAAAGTTTTAAAAGAACAAAATCTTGATGCACTTAGCTCTCAAACAATTTTGAAAAAGTGGGCCCTGGAGGACAGCATACTTAGGCCATAGGTGGAATAGGATAGAAGCTATTTGAACACCAGGGAGGTTTTACTTCAGAAATTAGAAAGAAATGAAGCACCTTGAGAGGTAATCCTCTTGCCCAGCACTGTCTCTACAAAAATAAGCATCCCTAAGCACATGATTTCTGAGGAACTTCCCACTTCCTTTATGTTCACACTTCGCTTCTGAACTTCATTTGTGGCCAAGTTTCCTGCAAAGGCCATCTACCTTTGCAATTGGTTGGTGCGAGGATCCACTGAAGGGGGAACAACTCTGGACTTTCCCTATGCTGCCTGCCAGTAACCTGTGCAAGATACAGAGTGACGAACTGTTTACTTGTTACTTTGGTACATCACAAAGTACAGTCTAAGCCAGAAAAGGAAGCAGTACCCCTTGAGTCAGTCCCAGCATTTCAAGAAAGGCCAGCAGTGGGAGGCCATTGTTTTGTGTAGACACAGCCTCCTAGTGCTGTAGTGACTTGGTATTTTTGCTTCACCCTTCTCTCAGTCTCTTCACACAAACTTTATTACATGAGCTTGCTTCTTTTCCACATAGTCCCCATTTTCTACTTCCCTCCAGTGTTCTTTTTTTTTTTCTCCATGTATTCATCCCATACTAGGAAAACAAACAAATGAACAAATTAACCCTGTGTTTTTACCATTGTCACATTCTTTATTTCTCTTCAGTTATATTTTCTCCTCTCTCTATATGCTCAGGCTGGAATCTCTTCAGAACTTGAGACAACAAATACTGTGCTCATATTTTTATTGGCTACTGAATCGTTTCAGCACCTAATACAGTAGCTACTACTTCTACTACTTAAGTAATCAGTCCTTTTCTACAAAATGCATTTGCTCATGCTTTAAAGAATGTGCCAAGCTAAGCACTTGTCATATAATATCAGCTAATAACATGTGATGTTTAATACCTGAAATTACATTTTTGGGGTAAGAACAGATGGAAGAGGAGATTTAAGCAAAAGCAGAAAGCAAGTATAGCAAAAGAAAGGTCTGAGAAATGGCAAGATATAGAGCCCACTGTATTCTGCAAGTACTGAGATGATACTTCTTATAGTTGTATTAATAAATTAAATGAGTTTAATGACCATGAGGTCATTGATGTGGAAAATATAGATAACAAATATGACCATAACTATGGTATCAGAAAAAAAAAAAAGATAGTAAAAGTCAGCAAGATTTGATTAAAGAAGTGACTTTGAACTGTCATAGCAAACCTGCTAGTTAACAACTCATGATGAGAAGGCAACTTTTCAATACATCTGCAGAATTAGGGTGTTAAGTACTGAATTTCAGATTTTAAGCAGAAGATCTGAAAACATAATAGATTGTTTCTTGTAATTTATATTCAGATATTATGCTGTTCAGTCTTTTGATTCTCCTTACAAATAAGCTGGTGAAATTTGCTGAGAAAATTTCCCTGGAAGCTAGAAAAGTTGTCAAGTAAAGTCATCAGTGAAAGAGAAAGAAGAATTAGAATCTCATGTTTTGTGCAATTACATGAACACTTTGTAAGTATAACCTTCTGTAACTGTTAAAAAAGAAGATTGTTTTCAGTCTTTTTCCCTGGAGACATTTTGTTCATAGAGAAGATTGGTAGGAGCCACTGTCTTACTAATGTCCTAGTCTATATTAAAAAGCAATGGATTAAAGACATAAATGGCTCTTTGCCTACACTGCTTAATAAAAGAGAGTCAAAGACCAACCTTCCTCCTTGAGGCCAAGTAGTTATCAACTGGTTTATATCCATACTTGTCTAGCTAATAGCTTGGCCTGTAGAGAGAGAGAAAGAGAATTCACAACATTGCCATGAAATGAGGTAACAAAAAGCAGTCTATATGGTGAGGTCTCACGGGCTTGAGTTTCCTCCCCAGTTTTCTCTTGTCAGTTCTGAAGAGGTATGTCCCTAAGCAATATAACATATTCAGTCACTTTGTGATGCCTGGCATGAGGAGCAGAGATAGATAGGTCCCCATTTCTCTTTTATTTAGCAGTGGCAGACATCATCAATTCTACCTCTGGTCGACTGAGTGAGACATAGCCAATGATTCCTTATTTTGTGCTTGTCTTCCAGGTTCTATGCATAACAGAGCTTTTAGTAGTCAATGCTTTAAGGCATAGTCAGCTGACTCACAGTAATTTCAAACTAGGTCTCTAATTCCTGTTAAAGCATTGTTTTTGGTGAACCAAACATTCAGACTCACACTTGACATAGGCACCTACCTTTTTGAGCATAAAAAGATTAGGACTGAGACATGCATGTAAGTCACTGAAGAGTAAAAAATTGCTGTAGGTAGGATCCATCAGACATCTCTTAGACATCTACAGATGAGTTGGCCACCCTGTCAATATAGTCCAATAATAAACACAAGAACTTCTAAAACAGGCCTTAACATAGACACTTCTGTTGATAAGATGAATTGTACCTCAAAGTACTCATTGACACTACTGTGACTAGCTCACATGCAGATGCCTACAATTCTAATATCTAAAATAGGGCAATAAATCCCGGCACATTAGACAGCTAGTCTGAGGTAACTGGTATGGTGTTAGCTCTTGGCAAAGCTGACATAGCTGGTAGAGATCAGTACAATTTCTTTGAGGGTATTGTGCTGAAACCATAATAGCGCAGTGAATTCTATCAAGCTGTAATGGGTGATATTCTGTTCTAGACTGTAGAAACCCAAATTTAGGTACCAAAAATCTTATTTCTTCATGTGACTGAGATATCCAATTATATCGCTCTTCTGGAGTGGCAGACAGGATGGCTATACCCCAAGGCATCTCAAACAGTATCGGACTTTCTGTGTGGCAACTGAATCAAACCTTATTGATCAGGTATTTGTTGATTATTATAAAGCTCAGACACCAAACTCTGTTTAGGTATTTAAATGTTGCTGTGGTCTTTAACTGAATCTGACGCAACATATCTGGCCTCGAAAAAAAGAGTTGAGCCCTAAATACTTTTTACCATTTGGTGCCAAATAACTTTAAAAACATGTTTCTGAATTATGGAGTCAGATTCTCAAAAGTTCTCACCTCCACTGAAGGATTTAAATAATTGGCTAGTTTTTTTAGAAAAAGCTAATTTAGTATAGTGACTACACTTGTAGAAGTGTTGAATTGCAAACACCTCATTTGAGAACAATGATTTCTGAGTATTTTGTAAGATTTGACCTAGTATAATGATAATTTACTAATAGTAATGAATAGTAATTGAGTTACTGGCCTGACTATATATATTAAATTTGTGTGTATACATATATGCATATCCCTGTAACTATTTATGTAGGGGTTGAAAGTCTTGGAAATCCTCCCTCTAGATGTTTCTTTACTGGAGAAAAGGAGTTTTAGTGCTTTTCTTGGTTTGATGTGAAATGAAACTTCTACTACTTCAGTTAAAATTTTCCAGAATAGTTTCAGTGTTGAAAAAGAATCAGATTAAATTCCCTTGAGACATCATACCCCTTTTATTATGCTGAACTGCACTTCAAGGCCATGTGAAGATTTCTATTGAAATAGTTATAAATGATTAATTTGTTTAATTCCAAACTTTTTTTTTTTTATCTGACATAAGACTTTTGCATTGGATATTCTGTTTCAGGTGGTTTCACATTTAGTTTGTGTCCTTGCAAAGGACAAAAGGAATGGACATCATACAATTGGTTCATTGCCTGTAATGGGAGATAAATATAAAAAAAGGAAAAGAAGAAGGAAAAAAAGAATGAAATTGTACAGATCAATATTTGGGGAATTTTCTTTTTTTCTGCAATAATTTGTTTCCATGAGTGTTAAAATAGTAAAAAAAGAAATTGGAGATCCAAAAGATTTAAATGCAACATTAAAGAAATACAGAAATGTTGGAATCCAAACTGGAAGACAAAAAAAGTACAGCTCCAAGTTTTGCATTGACATGTGCCTGCATGCAACTGTACGCCTATATACATCATTCTTATATACATACACTTTTATTTTATGTACATTTCTTTTGTTGGAATATTAAGCACAAGGCATTTAACAGACTACAGTCACAAGAGTAATGTAAATGTAGTATTCCTTATAGAACAGTGTTCACAAAAGCTATAAAAAAATGTTTTGTGGGCGCGGAACTAATGAAGTCTGGATTATATTTTCAGATTTTGTCCTGGTTTCAGCTGGGATAGAGTTAAGTGTCTTCCTAGGACCTGGTACAGTGCTGTGTTTTGAGTTCCGTATGAGAAGAATGTTGATAACACTCTGATGTTTTCAGTTGCTGCTAAGGAATGTTTAGACTAAACTCAAGTAATGTTTAGACTAAGTCAAGGATTTTTCAGCTTCTCATGCCCAGCCAGCCAGAAGGCTGGAGGGGCACAAGAA
>JANZLQ010000008.1:25469067-25491700 GCA_026212715.1 Elanus axillaris
CTTGGCTAGTTCAGGTCAGCTGCCCCGGCTATGCCCCCTCCCAGGTCCCTGTGAAAATTAACTCTATCCCAGCTGAATCCAGGACAATGCTTCACAATGCAACTCTCTTATGAGTAGAGCTACGGTACTATTTGAGCAACATGAAAAACCTTATTCCTGTTGCAGTGTTATGGATGCTTTGTGCCTATTTCTACTTATGAGAGTGTCAATCTATTCTCTGTTTTGAACATTAGTATTGCTTAAAGAAAAAGGAAAATAAATACATTTAGGGATTCTCAGTGAAAGTAAGTATATTGTGGGGTTGAAAAAGGTTTTATGAAATAATGCCAGCTAAGCAACTGAGTCTTTCATATTCAGCTGGGATATTACATTGTAGGTCAGGCACACTGAATTACTCTTTTCTTTCCAGTATCGAAACTGGTAACCTACTCCAGAAACACACATAGAATTGAAAAATGAGGTCAAACTAGCACATGCATACATCAAAGGGTTTTGGAATGATAACAAGACTTTTAATCAGCCCCTGGTTGTTTACTGACAGCAGGAGATCTGAACCAGCCATTTAGCAGGTTAGAAGGTAATCATGCACAGCTAATTGCTGCTCCTAGAACACCACTTTTTAAAGATGTACTTTTCCACCCTATGAGTGTGCCCTGTTTTAGATGCTCAGGGTCTGAGTTGCAGGAGACTGGCTGTTGATGTAACATACAGTCTTCAGGAGGTAACAGCAAATGACCAAAACAAAAGGAAAAATAATGTCCTTAAGAGCCAAATACATCAATAGCAAATCAACAGATAATCCAATCCTCAGATATAGAAAGAGTCTTAAAAGATCAAAATGTGTATTCCAATTACATATCGCCTGCAGGTGCTCAACAGGAGACGAGAGCAATAAACACATCAAATCATTGGAACACCTAACAAATCCTATGTCACTTTGGCAAATACTACTATTAAAAAAAACCCAAACAAAATCACATCTCTAAACTGAACTCCTGTTTTAAGACAATTAGTAGGAGAAAGCAAAGAATTCAAACTACCACATTTCAGTTCCTCTCTAACCACATCAGCAAGTTCAAAAGTGATCTAACTTCTTCCTGCTTACAATGCTAAGCTACTTAATGTACATGGTATCTATACATTGTATGGTCTTTAAAATTTTCACTGGCATAAAATAGGATTTGTTACATGCCTAGAAAAATGTGGCTATGTTTCTTGATAAAAATATATAAAAGGAACAACAACAGCAGCAAAGACAAAGCCTTAATTACAGATATTTGTTTTATGCAGAAGTTTAGTTACCTTGGAAGCTCATCTTTGTGTACAAGTCAGTCAGCTTTCCAAGTACATGAGACTGAGTTTTCAACTAGTCTTAAAAAAGGGAAAAGAGGCACTTTCAGAGATAAGCATAATAAGTTTCAATTTGTCTCCACCATTTCCATGTTTATGACTTCTCTGTGTATGGTTCTGTGAACGTTTTTCTGTAGTGGACCTGAGCTGACAGAAAAGAAAATGAAACAAAAGCCACATAACAGTTATTCAGAGAATTTAAAGTATAGGAGGCCTTGAAAAAATATGTACAAAAAATGTTTTAGAAGTAACATAAACCTTGCAAAATACACTAGTTTTCTTTTACTGATACTATTATTATTCCTTTCTTGCTAAGATGAAAGATTTAGATTTTGTCTAGATTACTTCGGAGCAAATCATTCACTCAAAAAAATATTAATAAAATACATCACAGAATTGGATTCTACTAAATGACAAAGCTTAATTTTCAGCACCACAAACCTGTATTTATGAACTGAATCAATACTCATCAGTTCTCCCACTCAATAGACAAGCTTAGCAAGAGAAGCTTGGTCTGCTTATGAAAATACTGAGAAAGAAAGTGAGATAACAATTTTAAAGGGTGTTCTTCTCCTTATATTTAGAGCTATTTGGTTTGTGGGGTTTTTTTTTGTGAGTTTTTTTGTTTGTTTTTCCCCTGAAGAAAATATCAAACTTAAAGAGTAATATTGAGTACTAAAATTTTTAATTCCAAAATCAAAATATATTGTCCTTGTCAGGAATATAAGAGATAACAACGGAAAACTTAGAGCTTTAAGCTAAAAACTCAGATTAGAGCATTCATATTTTCTGGTGAAATGAGCAAAAATAAAACATTTCAAGGTGTACTCAAAAACAAGTTGAAAACACAGTTTTCTTTCAAAATTTAGGTTCAACAGATTTTTTTTACTAATCTTATTTCCCTATTATAAATTCTATACATCACTGATTGTCAGTTCTGTTCTTTTATGTATTCTATCAGACAAATCATAATGTCTTTAAAAGTATATTCTTTTAAATGCATTTACTCTTTGGAACTTGTGATTTCAGTTCAGTAAAATATTGCCTAATTTGACGGGTACTTTTGTGCATTTTACTGTGATGTCTCTCACAGTAAGTGAGAAAGCATTTCTGTCATGAATATTTTTGTCTGAATTAAGTGTTTGGCCTCTGCAAATACTCATGACTTTTAACTTCATTTTCTGTGAGCGGTTGCTCAAATGAACATGGAAAGCAAATAACAAAGAACAGAGATCATGGTCAAAGGAAGTCCTTTAAATAATAAAAATAAATATTTGTCTATGTTTTTCTTTTATTTTCTATGCTTTAGTGTCAATACTACATTATGTGGATGCTTTATCTTGCTTTCATAGTAAGCAAAATGACAAATTCATAGCTGTTCAGTTAAATTCACCTGGCTGAGAAGTCATATCAGAAGAAAAACATAGGGAATCAGTCTCAGATAGGTGAATGGGAGTTTTTTTAAAACCTCAGTATACTTGATGCTGAAAAAATCTTCAAAAACCAGCTAGAAGTGATTATGGTTGTGATAACAAGAAAGAACTTAAAAAATATATGTAACTAAAGGTGAATGAAGCTCCTGCACTGGTATCCACCAAGTCTGTATGATCTCTGTGCTTACCTGCAAACCTTTGGAATGGGATACTCTGCAGGTCTCTGACTCTGCACCAGTAGATATTGACAGTGATTAAGATGCAACCTTAACAGGTTTTCAGTGGAGACAGTTACTCACTCACAGGTTGAGATTTTTAAGCTCTTCACATAAATCCAGGGTTTAGGTCACACAGACACCTGCTTCATGTGGAAGATACGCACATCTAGTCAAAGGGGATGTGCCTGAGCATACGCCAGCTCCACCCCTGACCCTGAACACAGACTTTTCTTTATTATGTGTTGGATGACTGTTATTTACCTAAGGATCATTTCACCATGCTGTCAAAATGAAGCCAGAGTGCATACAGACCAGAGACAGGGAAATGTTCTTGGGTCCCACAGCACCAAAGTAGCAATAAAGGCTCATGCAGTTCTTCAGGACTTCCCATTAATGTTAAAATTCACCTGAAAATGCTTCAGGTTGTGTTTCTTCTGTTGTAAGGCTGTGGGAAAAAGTGTACTGTACCATAAGAAGAAGAAGAAGAAGAAGAAGAAGAAGAAGAAGAAGAAGAAGAAGAAGAAGAAGAAGAAGAAGAGGAAGAAGAAGAAGAAGAAGAAGGATAAAATTTAAGGGTGAATTACTATACTAAAGTCAAAGGCAAATCTCCTATTCTCCTGTTTTCCTTGTGTTTCTAATTTAGATCTGAATCAATGCCTTAATTATGCTTGTAATAGAACGTGCCTGGCACTGAGAACATAATTTTCATTTATCCCCTAAGAAGAAAAATAAATTGTTGAGCCTGCTTAACTCTACATTCTTGTTATCAGACTGACTTGCATTTTCTTGGAATTGCTCCACAATTGAGATTGCAATTTAGTTTTTGATTGAATGTTTTGCACATTGAATTTCACTTTAGATTTTCTCTTAGCTCTTTTAACCTGAAGCATGAGTTCAGTTTACTAACTCTTTGAATAGCATAGTATTCAGAGCAGCATCTGGGGTGATAGAAGCTTAAGGAAGTCTGTGTTGCTGAGTACTCTCTTAGTTGGCCTCACATTTGGATGAATAAAAACAATGGCTTCCATTAAAGAGAGTTGGCTTCATACAGCCTATGGGATGGCAATTGAAAGACTTGCCCTCACAGGTCACAGGGAGGCTAACTGCAGGAGAGAAGATGTTCCCTCTCAGAAGTCAATCCTTTAATCTTCTCTCAAGATGAAAAGGTGAAGTTTTGAGGAGGGGTGTATAGAAGTTGTTAGAACTAGCTGCTTGAGTCACATTACAGCTACATAGACATTTTTAATTGGCATAAAGTCATGCTTCTGTCCAATAGGATGGTCACACTTTTCTTCTTGTCCCCAGCTACACATTCCCATTTATCAGCACAAGTATTCATGCAACAATGCAAATTTATCTACCTGGCATATAAATCAAGAGAACAAACAAACAAACAAGCAGTTTTGCACAAGATCGGTGACATGATCTGTTTATTTGGCCATCTGGTCAGAAAAATGCTCTTACTCTGTGCAGATAGGGGAATCAGATGGCTTCTTTCAACTTCCTGGCAGATTTATGGTAGGCTAGAGCGACAGAGTAGTCATGGAGTCAGCATCCTATTACATCGTCAGTCGCTCAGCAGTTGCAGGGACCCATTTGTATGGGTCTCATGTTAGCCAGCGTGAGAGGATCTCGCCGGTGCAGATTCCCTCTTTAACAGCTCTCATAAGATGCAAGAGCCCTCAGGCTCCTGGGGCTAGAGCCAGAGGAAAAACTAAACATCAAAATATTCAGTGCCTACAACAGAGTCAAGCTTTCAAGCGTCAGCATACATGCTGGGATTAATAACATCTGAGTTAAGCAATGTCCCTAAATAAGAAATGGATCTCATTATTTGAAAAGAAAGAGTGCCACCAAGGTCACACGAGTGCATGACCAGGAATTTCAGCAGGCACTTTTTTCACTAAGAAAGCACTAGAGACTTGCAGACCTTTGAAAGTAATGAAAGTCCTAAGTTGCCTCCACTTTTACTTTTATTTTGGCTCTTTTCTGAGGTGAAAGTCTTCTCTGAAGACTGAGGTGGTGTCTGTTTAGGTGTAATCTCTCTCCAACATGAAAGGTCATGAGTAAGAACTGGGGAATACAAGGCACTACACAGCAAAACAAGGAATATTCTGAGGAAATTGCTTCTTATAAACCTCCTTATGAAATTGAAAAATATATCCAAGTGGTTTTAACTATGCAAAAATGCAAGGAAAATAAAAGCCCTTGCAACTGAGGCACTACCTTGAATAAAACTGAAGTGGGATGTAAAGGTGTTAGACAAATTAGGAAGCAGAATCTGGTCAGATATTTATCAGCACATAATCTTATACGGGCTTGAACAAAACAAGGCTAGTTTTGCAGAACTGAGCCACCTTAACTCTCTATGTAACTAATGATGAGAAAGAATTTCAATGCACTTGAAGATCTCAAGTGTGCAATCCCTTCTGAAAAGCTAAGGAATTGCATCTTTAATTCTAAGGCACTTTTTGACTGTTTCCTTTGCAATTCCTATATATAGGACAGAGAAAACAACTTTCTGCAGAATGCCTTGCCATTTATGTTTGTGAAAATCAGTCACTCACAAAAGACTATCCTTTCCTCCTCTGTCTTACCGAAGAGCTATCCAGCCAAGCCCTTTTCTGACTGCTTCTGAGTTCTGTTCCTTCACTTCACATCTTTGGCCACTTGACTTCACTTTAGTCCGCTGTAATGAGAGCCTTCTTTGATAGAAAGTAACAGAAAAAAGACCTCATTTCCTTTTTCTTGATTAATTTTGCATCCCTCAGTACCTATTTACCTTGATAGATCAGAAAATCATTTCCCAGGAAATGAATGAGTTTAAATAGCACTTATCTTAAGGAGACAGTAGTAGAATTGGTGCAGTGTTTTTCAGGGTTACATTGTTTGTGGGCAGATTGTGTGTCCATTTTAGTGCTTCAACACTGTAGTTTAAATCTTTAGAAAATATATGCCCTAGAATAAGTTTGAAAAAAGAAATTTTTTTGCCTGTTTTATGAAGGTTAATGCAGTTAAATAGCCACCCTGTATTTGTTCCAGATTGACAAGCACAGACATGTCCTGGTATACTCCCAACTTAGTAAAAGAAAGCCAGAATTCAAATAACCACTAGAGAAATTACAAATCAGAAGGACAGAAGGATTTTCTTGTTTTATCAAAAAGCAGCAGTAAAAAAAAATTAAGAAGAAGGAGTCAAGAGAATTACTTCAAGCTTCAGCATAGATAATAGGTGATAATAATTAATTGTTAGGAAAGGAAAAAAGAACTAGGTTTTTAAAATTCTAAAGAACTGAGACAGGTACTCAGGAGAGATTCCAGTTTGAGAGGTAGAAATTAAATGAAAATACACAGAATGTGGAAAACAAGTGGGAGGAGGAAAAATATTGACCAATAAAAAAAGCTGGGTATTGGATAATATCAACTCTTGCTTACAGATCTTTACTGTGTTACTCATTGGTACTACATGCGTAGAATTTGTAAGTGGGTCTTATATAGAGGACATGCACACAAAAAGTAGTTGTCCTTTGCATGCTGCTAGAAGAGTCACCCATAATCCAAATTGTCTTGCAAGCAGATAGCTAGATATATGAAAATATTTTTTAAGCAAATATACTCAGCAAAACCTATCATCTCTAGGAATGAAACTGCATTTCTTTTATTTTTATTTGTAAAAGAAAATCTACAATACTCTTCAGCATTAGAATAAGAAAGCATGAGCAGGCAGAAAGAAATGGCAGGGGTAGAGTAGGAGGTTTACTTTTTCTACAATCATTGAGCAGTGTTAAGATTAAGAAGTGAATGGCAGAGGGTAGTTTGGAGCTGCAAAGAACTGGGAGCAGAAGTGTTAATTTTGACAGGCAAGTGGTCATGCTGACACTGAAAACTGGTGCAGTCTCCTGTTTTTAGGAAACATAATTAGGCAATAAGTAAATCAATTCACATCGTGCAATGGTGAATGTGTGTTTCTTTATTGAATTGTTCTGTTTTCCTCAGGTAGCATGTGTGCCAAATGATGTAATAGTTACCATGGGAACTATCCTTGTAAAATGAGAAATGTAGAATAAAGCTCTGAGAGCTTCTAAAACCCCACCTGGCATGCACATATTTTTTTTTCTCCTTAAAAAAGAATAAATAAATAAATAGTAATAAAAATAATGCTCTTCCACTTAGATCCTTAAGTAGCACTTCATTCTTAAAATAGACTTGCTGATAGTGGTGTCACCGTTTCTGGAGTAGGTGCTACCTAGTGTGAGCTCCAGATATATGAACATTTATATAAAGTAGAGGGGGGGGAAGAAAATTATTAGGAAAAAGTATAAATTGGAGAGCTGCTTTAGAAAGATTGATTTTATAATGTGCTGGTTTAGAACCAAAGGAAGTTTCTAAAATATTATAGTTTAAATACACTGCTTTTCTAGTGACAAAAAAAAAGTCTTGTATTTTTTTATTAGCATCAGAAAAGTGTATCCAATACTTCTCCTTCTATTCTATTAATCTGACAATTTTTCTTTCTAATGCTGAAAGAGAAGAGGAAAACATTTTCTGCAAAAGCACTTAAAATACTCTTCTGGGAACCTGAGTGTTTCACCAAGCCTAATATTTTGCAAATGCTGTAATTTTGTGGCAAAATAACGTCTTTTATTTTTTATCCAGGGGGAATGCTTAAACCACGGTCCTTTTACTTTCTGTTTTTGTGCAAGCATACACAGAAATCACATCTGTATAACTGCTGCTGAGAACCAGAACCCTCCCCTCCGTAGTTCCTGACTTTTTTTTTCCTTCCTTGTGCTTATATAGATAAATGGAATCAGATGTGATTAATTAATCATTAAAATATCTTTTCCCAAAAATCTGACTTTAAGAAATCATGCATTGGATGGAAGGATTATTTTTTTTTTTTTTTTGAGAACTTCTACAGCACTGCTTGCTACTCGGAATATTCTGTGAGTCACAACTAAAAGTCTTTCAACACTGCGCACATTAAATTGCAATATAAAAGGAAAGACTGCAAAGTAGGTCTCCTCCAGGCAACCTTAAGCCATCAGTTAACATTTTTCAATGTTTTCCTTTACTTTTGTTCAATATACAGAATACAAATTTTCAGTATAAACAAAGTTTATGTGAAAAAGAAATGTTTCTCGAGTTTCTTAAGTTCTGGAAACACTGATCTTTTATAAAGTCCATGACTAACTTGCAGAAATAAATCTGATGTTTTAATTAAAATACACTGTACTCCCACAACATCTTTCATCATAAGTACTTTACTGACATTTATTAATTAATGGTCTGATCCTGCAACCCTTACTCATCCGCATAATTTTTACTTGTGATTGCAATTATTCAGACCTTTTGCATGAGTAAGATTTACAGACCGTATGCCTGTTCAGCAGTAAATGAAGCTCATAAGCATATAACCGAGTGAGGCTTTATGAAACTAATTGCAACTTGGCTTGATGGGGCAGCCATGGGTAAATTAGGCAGTTGTGTGGCCCAGAACATATGTAGCTGTAGCAAAAGAGGCTCAGATATGCTCTCTTTGTGCCAGAGCTCCGCTGAACCAGGGTGGCTCCTAATGTGGTATTCAGAACTAGTTTTTAACAAAACCTGAGGAGGGAAAGGGATAAAGAAAAAAAAAAAGAGAACAAGGAGAAACTAACTGACTGTGAGATAAAATAGGACAAAAAGCAAGGGAATGTGTGCCATAGGATCAAAAATACAAAAGCAAGAAACATGAAGCGCAGCACCCCAAGAGGATGCACCCTTCTCTGAAGATATCCAAAGAATTGCCCATGGGTGCTCTGTCCTGGGATTTAACACCACACGGGAAGGGAAAAAGGCCCCACAGTGTCTGTGACTCCCCACAGCACACACCCCTCTATCAAGATTTCTCTTCTTGATGGGGTGAACCAGCTTGGATGGGGTCAGGGGACTGATGTGAGAAGGTCCTGCAACTCAATGAGGACTTAGAATGTGAGAGTGTAAATATAAAGGTGAGGGGAAACTGCAGCTACTGCCTTTGTGACAGGGGCAGGATTCCGACACACTTGGGAGGACATTTGTGCCTGATTTTACCTCCTGTTGCAGAGGGAAACCGTTGAGGAACTTCACAAAAAAACATGCTACGAACATACCCATGCTCACCACTTTGTTATGTAGGTTCCAGCTGATGTGCCCAGTGGCTCAGGGAATCAGGACATAAGGTGGTCCACTGGGTTCTTACCCTCTCTTCAGGTAGTAAAAGGTCCTTTTACACTGGATATGAGGAGGACATGACACTAATGCCATGGAGTCCATTAAATATGAGCTTGCAGAGGCATTTTCATGGTGATTTCATGGCCTCGATGGATGTTATGCAGCCTGTTCAGGCATGTGGAAGGGCTGTGCAGGGAAGTTTGACACACAGGGAAGAGGCTTGGGAAGAAGTAGTGGAGGGTAAGCATGACATATCCTCTTTCAGGGCATGCACAGAACAGGAGAGGATTCCTGTATTCAAAGTGTCCTTTACTTCCTTGAGCAAACTGTGGTGAAATACAGTTGACAGACCACCCATGGACTGCAAGCAGCACAGAGCCAACCTCTTTCTGTCTGCCATGACCATCCTTGGTACACTGAGGAGGACTCAACCACTGGCAGGAGTTTGTCTAGAAGGTTTCTCCTTTTGTTTGTGTGGAGGACCTGATCTCTTCCAACTACTGCTAAGCCATGAGGAGCTCCTGGCAGAAGACAAGCAGTTCAGAGAGGTTCAGAGAAGGCCTCTTATGCTGATGGACAAAAGCTGCTAGAGCCCTTGCTGCCATAAGTGGTGCTTTGTGTGGGTTGTGACTGCTCATCACGACCATGTTATGGCTTCTCTCATCAACATTGTTCATGAGAGTTGTCAGCATCCTTCATATATCAGCAACAGTAACAAGATTGTAAGTTTGACTTTCCAAGGTCCCTCATTCTAGACTGGGACAGGGGTTTCAGTGTCACAGCCTATCTTGAGCCCTTTACCCCTCTCCTTCCCATGTGTATGCATCTGAGAAGCCTTGAGATGGCTCTGTGCCTCACAAAATGTCAGTAACGGCATTGGATTCTGAGCCCAGAGCAAGTAGAGTGTGTTTTAACCTTTTTAAAAGTAGTTTGGATGCATTTATGTAACACTTCTTACTTACGTAAATGGTCTGAATTATTTCACCAGAACTACTCAGGTGTAAAAATTATTCACATGAGTAAGAGTTTGAGGATCAAACATTATCAGTAAATGTTGGGAAAATACTTGGTTTTTCAATATGAAATTCTTGAAAGTAAAGGCTTGGATTCATCCCAGGGAGTACATATATTTTCCTTACTAAATTATCTAATTTGGGTTGTTGGACAGAGCTCCCTCTAGGGAGAGTGTGTTAGGAGGGAAAGGATGGCACCTACAGATATTTCTTTAGCCCATTAAGGTCTAATCCTCTTCCTGGAGAAGCTTTTCTGTCTGCCCTGACGGTAGGAAAACTTCCAGTAATTAGGCACCTAACTTATGCACTGCTGCAAAGTGGGCTGAAGCCGAGTAGCCATGCAATCAATTCTACTCCATGTGTCCAGGCCAGCCACAGAAATTCAACTCTTGTAAAAGCTGTTCTCACTGCAAACTGTGCTGTAACTCCCCTGCCTCTTCTGGGCCCAGTCATGTGTGTTACAATGACCCCTGGCTCAGCTCTGGTGTAGCTCAGCAGCATAACCTTGGTTCAGACTTTTGAGGAAATTGTTAAGTGGTGAGAAAGAGCTGTGAGAAGGTGTAGAGAATGGAGCTGAGAAGGATAAGGAAGGGAAGATTACAGACAGAGGTATATTTATAGATATGGGGAGTGTTAGTTGCTAAAAGATTCAAGATGAAAACCAACAACTTGGTTGTCATTAAAGAAAAAAAAACAACAACAAAACACAGAACAGCCCGAGGAGTTAGTTGGTGACATTAACATCAGTCTGTTGCTGATGTCAATGGTCTTCATGGGGGTGGCAGTTTAACAAGACCAAAGAATCAGCAACTAAGCAAACCTAAACATTCTAGGGAGCAGCTGAGACTGCTGCATCCCCTCCTCACTCATGCTAGTGTGGGCAGGAAAGGCTTTTCAGTGCCTTGTCAGGGATGGTGAGTACACTAATGTTTAACCCAGGAGCTCTTTAAACCTAGCCATATTTTTTCATTTATTAGCCAATAAATAATTGCTTTATGCCTTTAGCTGCATATATCCTGCTTGCAGAGCCTCTTTGGGAATGGTTAAATATGCCCAAATAAAATGATCCAAAGAAGGACAACAACACCTTATGTTACGAGTTGGCAACTTTGTAAACAGCAAATGATAAAGGAACAGTCCCGTTCTTTTCTTGAGAACCTTGCATGGTAAGAGTCATACTTATTTTGACTGACACTGTCTTGATTCTTCAGGTGCCAGCGTTCCTGTATTCATGCTGTATTTTTCAGAAAGTTTTTCTCCTTCTCAGTATTAATCTTTTGCAAGTGTTATGAAAGATCGCAAATACCATTTTTATTTAGAAATCAGAAGGGAGACTGGTCATCAGAGACATTTGTTTAAAAATATGCCTTAAGGTATTGGGAAAAAACTGCTTTATAGCATATTTGTTTTCTAATATAATACTAGTACTTATATTTATTTTCATTCTTCTCTTCCTTCTCATCAGATATTCTATCAAATTTACCATTTTCCTTCCCTCATTTCTTATTTTTATGTCCTTCAGGAACCTATGAGTTTCTGATTTCTTTTCTTCTGTTTCTCAGCCCTAATTTCTACCAGTTCTTCCAAATCACAGTAATCATGAACACAGCTTATATTTCTTCTCCTTTTGTTGAGACTAAAATTAAAAGGTGGATCCAAAATGGTCAATCACTTATTTTTGTTTATTATTATGAAATAAAATCATAGTTCACTGCTCACAAAGAGATTAATAGGTTGTTTCATTAAGTTAATGTAATACAGTGTTCACTGAAAATATTTCAACCAGCTACATCTTTGAATTGGCACATATTCAAAGAGTTATTTAAGAAGCTCTGTGTCATTCTCTTTTACCTGCTTTCATTTTTAAATTTATTTTCTTTAAGACTGTCCTTAGTGAGTTATAAGTAATAGCTGAAATATGTCAGAGCTCACTAGCTTTTTTCCGCCTTGGGTACTGTGGGAATAATTTTCACGTTACACTGACCCATTACATTTTTTTAGTATTGTATTAAAAAATTCAAAATCCTCCTGATTTGTCTTTTTTATTGAAAACCAAAAGCTCTTGGTTTTCATGGCAGAGAGAAAATGCACCTAAGCAGTGAGACTTGTTAATAGCCCTGACTTCTATAAATGCCATATCTTTATAATTGTAACCTATTAAGATCTGTATTAAAATCTCAGTTGGAGACATGACTTGCATAAGGTGAGGTTAAACTGGTTAATCAACCAGCAAAAATATGTTTAATGTCAATGTAAAAACAATCAAATTATTCTGAAGTTCCAACTTCAGCAGAGGACAGAGAGGAAGAATGTCTTTCTTCCTTTCACTCTCTTTAAAGTAAGTATACAAATTTCCAGGGTCTTTCACTTTCTTAAAAAAGTGTTGATTAGATCTTTGAAATGAAACTACCCATCTTCCTCCAGAAGTGGAATACACAGGCAAATCTAGTCACTTCAGCTACTTTTTCATTTCATCACAAGAAGAACAAGCACACTGTAAAAACAGAGAAAATTCTAGCCTCTCAGGTGAAACAGATTAAACAAAAAGGCTTAAAAATGACTGTCCACCATGTCTTTGTAAGAAATTCTTTCCTCTACATGGCTTGCTAGTCCAGTGATTTCTAGAAAAAAAAACCCTCTGTCACCAGTCAGGCTTGGCTGTGGGTTTGATCCATGTTTCAGGAAAGCCCTCCTGCTGCTTACATCCTTATGTTTTCAAGAGGCTTTCAAAACCAGTGTCTCACTTGGGTGCTGCTGAAAGCTTTTCCTCTTCCTCTCTCTTGTCCTCTCCTGCTCTGGTCTTACAGACTTGTCTAATACTAACTGTTCTTCTGCAACAGGATTAATTTTCAGTCTGCTCAGCCAGTGCTTGTGGCTCACGGCACAGACAGGTCACCACCAGCAGCTGCATTCAGTGCATCCAGCCTCAGCTCAGCTCAGATTAATCACAGCCTGAGGAGTCAGCGAGTCTGAAGCCATGCTGCAGGACCTTGTGTTGGACAGATTTCTCTCTATTTGCCCTGTACTGCACCCAGAAAACAACCCCTTAGTGAGCAAGTAGAGTTACTCTAGAGGAAACAGCCAAGCAATCTCCCCTCCTTGGCATAAGATCCTGCTTCCCTCAGCTGCATTAGCCAAAACAAGGCAAAGGGTCTGCCTCTCCCAGTTGCTCATTTTCTACAAAGCATACAGTACCACGCAGTAACCTCTGAAAAGCACCATATACCTCTGGTGCATTTTATGAATGTTTAAACAGATGTACTATATATTTTAATAGAATTTAATAAGAAACTGGTTAAGTGAAATTGGAAATCGAAAATGGGACTTTTTTTTTTTCTTTTTTTCCCTCTTTTATTAGTACAGAAAGAGGATGGAAGAATTTAGACCTTTTTCACAGTAAAAATGATACAAATTCAACAAGTGCCAGCAAATTGGTTAGATTTTCATGAAAGCAGTTTTTAAGGGTAAATAATTATTATTTTTATTGTGCATTATTTCTTGGTGGCTTCCTGAGGGATTTTTTGGTTTTGTTTTGTTTTAATAAATAATTTGAACAACTTCTACTAATTTCCTTTATTTAATTACTTTAATTAAATTAACTTCCAATTAGCTTGGAATTAACTTCCAGACATTAGACAAAGACTATATCCTTACTACAGTTTATTTGGACCAATGTTCTACCAATGGTTTTAACAATAATCAGAGATATTGTTGCATTCTTTCTCAAGAGGCATATAAATGACAGAAATTGAGAATGTTTTCATGCATTTTCTGCATCTGTAGTTTTATCTACTTTTATTCATTTCTCTGCATGAAAGGTAAAAGGATTTTAAGACAAAAAACTTTGAATGTTTAGGAGAAAGCTATAGTTTCTTTTCTGGGATCTTACAGAAGTGTGTTATGAAATACTTTCCTTGTCCAAAACATATGTGTTGGTAACTGTGGCAGTAGAATGGGACAGTTGGAGTTTACAGCAAAAATGATTTCATTTATATCAACCAGAATACTCTCTGTTTGCCATTCTAGAAAGAAATCCCAATCCATGACATATTTTGTCTTTTATTTTGGATTCAGTTCCTATCAGAAGCAGTAAAGATGTTTATAAGCAGGTGTTTGATTTGTAAAAAGAAATAGACAGAAGAGTGAGATTAAAGAAAAAAAAACAGGATATTAAAAAAAAAAAGTTAGATTACTTTTGCATGAAAGAGAGAAAAAAAACACAATTAGCGCTCTAAAAAACCTGCCTGATCAGTGAATGATAAAGGAAAAGGATTTCATAAATGTCAGTACTCTGAACCCAGAGGGACAAGGCACAATACTTTTGACAGCTCATTTTTTAAATATATCTGCGGTACAATACACTGTGCATATTTGGTGAGTACTTCTCCCAGAGGAGAAAGCTGCATCTGTATCTTTGACATAGAAATTTGATATACTGAATATATATTGAAGGTGTCTGGTTCTATACAGTCACTTCCTGCAACTCTGGAGCTACTCTAAGCTCAAGTAGATTAATACAATGCCAATGAAATCAACAGTTCTCTGCCAATTTACATTAGCTGAGGTTTCAGGGTTGCTGGAGGGGAAAGAAATGACCCAGGTCTCCCAGAAAACAGAAACAAATATAAGAAAATGGAATTCACTTGAGGGCACATTGAAAACACACAGAGCTAACTAAGCTTGCTCCTCACCAGGTTCCTACAGAAATAGTTGAAGTGCATTACAGCAACTGTAGGTACATCCACGCAGGATTGAATTCATATAGTTAACCAATTAATAGAAAATAACAGAACCAGATTCAACAAATGTACACTCATTTATTTGTGACTTGCAACCAGACGCAAATCAAATATTCCATAAACAAAATAGTAGAAAATGAGGAGATGACAGTCCTTTAGGGTCTATTCTTACTACACACAGTGTTTGCACCCTCACCGATTTCAGCAGCACTTGACTGTTTCCCGAACAGCCACAGTTCTGGAAAACAGATCTCCAGCTAAGCAATTAACACTCTACTTTTGTCATTTATTGCAAAGGGTTCCTTCACCTCCTTTCCAAACACTGCCACCATATCCATCTGGATAGAATTGTTCACAACAAAAACTAATGAAGACTTTAACCCCTGAACACTGTAATTTGCTTGAATTGGCCTGAATTATATTGCCTTATCCTTTTTACCAGTTGTCAGGGAACTGTTGTATGATGTTGTGGAAGCAGAGTGAGCTGTTTTGTTCACTCGAAATTGTACATCTACAGCTGGGCAACTGAACATCTTACTAGGGGAAAAATTCAGTTGGTGTCCAGTGTCATAATTTCTAAAGTGATTTTAGATATCCTACGGTAGGTATATCACTTGGCCTCCAGCTGGACCAACATGGTACAGGTCTTCCATTGCTCCTACACCATATCTGTCAATCCTGTGTTGATGTTTCTCTTACCCTATGACATATGAAGTGGCCATGGATGCCCACAGCTTGGCAACCACATGGAGTCCTATATCTCCATCAATTATAATCAGAACTTAGACATTTAGCTCACATGCAGAGAGCTGTATCGAAGACAAATTAATTTGTGCATTTGCATCTTGAGTTGATGCCCAAACACAATTTAAACACAGCACTAAGAGGAATTCAAAGAAAATAGTACAGATATTTGGGAAAAATAGCATAGAAATGCCTTCCCATAAAGTAATTTGATCCAAAGCTAGATGCTTCCTAGTTTTAAGTAAGTTGAATGACTTGTGATTAACTTAACCCATGGCTGAGAGTGACTAATGAGTCTGCTAATCTAATTGAGAACAGAAAGGTGTGGCCAGAGAGTCACAAAATGACATTCAGTTAATGGCCAGGGCAATGGTAACTGGGGTCTCCACAAACCTTTTAAAAAGTGCATTGAGCTTACCCAATTTTACAGTGAGTAGACCTTTGTGCCTGAGCTAGGCACCAAGCTTCTTTTACATCCAATAGAGAGAAATACGAACATATAGCGCACAGTTCATCATTCCTAGTTTAGTAGTCTACATTAGGTTGAAATAAATTTCTTCCTAGCAGTGTCCATTTCTCCTCATTGGCAATAGAAAGAACCTAGGGCAACTAGTTTAAATTCAGGCATCTACATCTGATCAGAGGACTCCCACCTGGGTGTCTGTAGATAATAGTGTGTCTTAGATCAGAGAGAAGCTCTGCACCATCTGCTCTAGACAGGCTTGTCTAAAGCTCCAGCCACACTAGAGGTAGCCTTTATTGGCATGCCAATTACAGGAACAGCTGTATTTATCTTTAAATTTGCCCTGTTGCTAGAGGTACCTAATCCCACCCAGTTATCTTATTATTATAATAAATATTTTTAAAACTGTAGCACCCACAAGCAGAGAAAGTGCAAACAGCTTAAATCAACAAAATTAAACAAATAAAGAAATAAAGAAATACTAACTTGTTCTCTTCAGCCATCCCATCAAAATTTGCCATTGTACAAAAGACCATGTGTGGAAAAAAGTACTATCAAGAGGGGATTTGAGAAAATACTATGAGGTTAATGTAAGAGACTTAGAGCAGGACTTAAGAGTTCAGATTAATTACAGCTAATGCTACCAACAAGCATAACACAAAGCAAATGGGAAAGAGCATCAAGGGTGGTGAAAAAATCTGCAAAATATTATCTTGTTTTGCTATCAGGAAAGCATCCAGCAAAAGGTATTGTTTCTGCTGTCATTGCAGTCAGTGTCATAGCAGCCAGAAAGTTTAAACCTGCTAGCAGGTACCCAGCCTGTTGTTTGGTAACACAGGTTGCCAAGGCAACAGAAGCCAGTGACACTTCTTCTTCCTGATAGATTCTGCCACTAAAATACAGAAATCGGGGTCCTGAACTGACCTGATGGGTCTTTGGAAGACATTTTTTTCATGCCATGAATTCCCTGTCTTGACATACTGGTCAAAAGAATACTGGAAAGGAAACAGCTATTCTTGTATTAGTCCCTTTTGTCTTGGTAAAACCAAGTAGCAGATATAAATCATAAAGGTTAAAATCTCTCCATAGTTAACTATTTAAAATCTGTTTATAACATTTTGCAGAACTAAGTGCACATATGGAAAACCAGCAACAGTTTCTGGTGTACAGTTTGCAATGTTTAAATAATAGCTTCAAGAGATACTGCTTTTTAATTTCAGTTTGATAGAAACAAAAAAACATTCACTGAAGCATGGAAAATGTCTTAAGGGAATATGTGAAAGAGAAAAAAGCTGATCTAGAATCCTTCCTCCCAGTATAATGAAACTCTTAGTTTGTTCACCATGAGGGAACAAACAAACCACTCACTCCTTTCTCTCCTAGGCCTAGCTTTGCACATATTCCCCCTTGTTTACACCCCGTGAGTTTTTTCTTTGTGAGTCATTACTCTGTTTGGTGTAGAAATTCTTTTGAATGTCCCTTAAAGCTATTCTCCCATTGATCTGCACAATGACATGCCTCCCATAGCAGATGGTGTTGCTTGTCTATTAACAAACGTCCCAAATGTTTCCATCTCCTTTTCTGGATAAATTTAGAGAGAATAAAAGTGTTGGATCTGATTAATTTTGTAACCTGTTATAAATTCTAACATTTTTATTAAGGCATTTACTTTTGAAGGCGTTCCAATATCTTTGCATACTTAGAAGGAAATCAGGCTTTTGCATCTTTATGTTAATATGTAAATAACATTTGACTTGAAAATTCAGAATTTTGTCTTCAGGTTTTAAAATTTTCCCTGGTCTCACTTGATATAATAATTGCTGTTGCTGCATTGGCAGCTCATAACATTATACAGTTCTGAAGAAAAATACTCACATTATCAAATGCATGGATACAGCCCACATTCCTGACATCAATTGATTCACTCTGTGTATGAGCTAAGCATGTTGATGAAAAGTAGTTTACTGTAATGTGGAGAAAGCAAACAGCAAAAACTATGTAGACTCTATACTCAAAATATTTATTCAAAATGGAGCTGTACGCACCATGTGTTCCCTTTGCAGGTCACAAAAACTGAAGGTGCTGTTTTCTCTAGAGATGAGGCTTCATCACTAGCACCTACTTGCTTCTAATTGAAAAAATAAATGCAGGGTCATAAAGAAATAAGGTGAAAGAAGAGTTACAACTGAATTGCTGCTCAGTAAGAAAGAATGATGCTTGATTAATGTCACAGACTGGGAACTTATGCATAAAAAAAAATAAAATACAGAAAAACTCTAAGTTCAGTACAGAAGTGCTTAGAAAATGAGCTTAACACATACACAGCAACTAAGGAGAATAATAATTCAGAAGTCTAAAATAGCATAAAGTAAGCAGAACTTGGGAACCTTTTATGATGGTTAAAATAGTCTCCACTTGTAGGTATAACTGAAAATATCCCTACTGATAAATTTGCAATGTCAGATCCATATACAAATAACCTAACCACATATTTACTGAATAACAGTTATACTATCTTTTGTACTTTCCTAAAAAGTTCACATATTATTTTAAAAGTGTAGCTCTTGAGGCTTTAAGTAGTGCACCAAAATTTTTAACCCGAGTAGAATACAGTACTCACACCATGCATTTTGGTTTTTTTTTTTGTTTGTTTGTCATAGAGTCTTTGTCTATGGAAACTGCTTTCCAGGAACTGTTTGCTGTACATAAAATGTCCAGGAGGCATCATATAGTCTGTACCCTCCAACAGAGCATAGCGACCATTCAAATTCAAGCAATATCAGTCTCAGAGGTATGTATTTATCTGCTTACCCCTGATGGGACACTGTGGGTTTAGTTTTAACTTACTGATTCCTTTTAAGCTATTTTTACCTTGGGAAAAAGATATACCTCCCTATCTGTTTTATTTGTATCCACAAAATTAATGACAATGGGAATGGCAGTTGTAGGTCCCCAAAACAACCCAGCTGGAAACCTTTAAGACAAGGAACTGAAAGTAAAAGCTGACTCTAATAAGGAATATTTGCCTTGTATCTAATCTAACCCACTATTAAACAACAATAATGAAGAACTTTTGGAAAAACATAAAATAATAATAAAAGGAATAAAGAATGGGTGGTGTGACAAGAGGAGAGAAATATGTGTTGGCAGTGTGAAGATGACTAAAACTGCTGATTGTACAAGGAAAATTGCTTCTCCATAAAAAGTAGGTGTCTGTAAGGAACAGTTAGGGCAGAGGAACAGAAATGAAAGCAGAATGAAGAAGGTTCTGACATCATGAAATATCAGAGGGACACGGATTCCCCTGAAATACTTTGCAAAATCTGATCAATCTCATTTAACTATAGCCTTGTATATTTGCAGTGTATGTTAAATAAATTTATTATATCCTGTAGTACAGCGTGAGAATGTCCTATACTTGTTGGCACATGACTGGCGTGCACTTTAGAGTCTCATGGTAAGCCAGAATACCTATTCACTCTTACCTGAGGATATCTTTGCCCACCTCCTTTACACACTAGTGTATGGACAGAGTGCAAGTACCCCTTCAGTCATCTAGTTTAATTAATGAAAAGCAGATATGCTCTCAATTAGCTGGCCAAAGATGGTCTGATGGGTGAGTTGTGATTTTTTTTCTCAATCATCAGCATATGTCAATGAATGGTAGTTATATCTAGCTGATGTAGTACACCTAACTGAAATATGAGTTACAGTTTATTTTGACTGACTCCTGCTAAAAGTCCATGTTCTGATAATGATCTGCTGCATTGCCAGCAGGTCAAGGAAGGTGATCCTTCCCCTCTACTGAGGACTGAACTTCTGTGTTCAGTTCTGGGCTCCCCAGTACAAGAGAGACATGGACTTAGGGAAGCAAGTCTAGAGAAGTGCCACAGAGATGATGAAGGGACTGGAGTATCTCTTGCAGGAGGAGAGGCTGAAAGCTGAAAATACTCATCTTGGAGAAGAGAAGGCTGAGGGAAAACCTTATCAAAATGAAAAAATACTTGATGGGAAGGAATGAAGAAGAGGCAGTCAGACTCTTCTCAGAGTGCCCAGTGAAAGGAAAAGAGGCAATGGGCATGAATTAAAACACAGGAAATTCCACCTGAACGCAGAAAAAAACACTTTTTTTACTATGAGGTAGTTTAAAATCTGAAATAGGTTACCCAGGGATGTTGTGGAGTCCTTGTCTGTGGAGATATTCAAAACCTGACTGGACACAAACCTGGATGACCTCATCTAGGTGACCCAGCAGTGGGGGTGGAGAGATGAAGATTTTAGTAGAACAAAAGGGTAACATTTTAAATTGATCTCACCTAGCTACTAATTCTGCAACTGCACTGACTTGTAGGTATAATTAAGGTCAACTACTGGATAATTTCTTTTTACAGAATGACTATGAAACTTGATTGTTGGGCTGAGCTTTATTTGCATTGTTGATTAAGAAAACTCCATCACTTTCAAATTCTGATTTTTATCAGAACAGTTGCTTTATCTCTAAATCTACTTTAAATTGACTAAGGATAGAACATGATTCCTGAAAGCCTTTGACAATTTCTGAAGTCTCACTATGTTTTGTAAACATAAACCTACATATATGTTCCTATTTTCACAAATTAGGTAAAATATAATTATGTCCTTACTTTAATACTGACCTTGCTGCTGTTCAGTCAGTGGTTATACTAATCCCAGTGTGTACTTTATTCTCCACTGCAGTGCCCAGTGCTTATATGGCATTAGTACAAGAGGTAATGTTTTGATACCTTGCACATCACTGGACAACCAAAAAGTAAACAAATAGCAATTAGCAGAGGTTGATGGGTTAAAGTAAAAATTTCTAATAGTATGCTGACTGGTTGGAAATTACCCCGCCCAGGAGTCATTTAGACCAGAAGGCAGCATTCTTGAGTTTAATTGCAAATAAATTTCTGACCATACATTATCCTGTTCATGAAGACACGGTAATTTTCCACATATGTGGGACTAGTAAGACACAAAGTTTAATATTTGGAAGGAGCTAGATAGGCTTATGCTCTTCAACAGCATATATTTTATATGTGTGTAAAGGTCTGCTACAAACCTGAAGAAAACATAGTCTTTGAATTGCCTATGATTTATAATACATTTCATACATATCAGAGAAAGATGAAGAGATCATACCATCTAAATCTATACTTACAACTGAAGCTTTTGTAATCGAGTCTCTCTGACTATCTCTCCCCTGGGCTTTTTAAGTGGAATATCCACTGAGGGGTTTTATTCTGATAATGCAGTGCTCTTAGAGCTCTGGCTATATTAACTGTAGGTAGCACAACTAAAACATTATGTAATGTTAAATTCTAACTCTGAAAAAATCCTTCTTCAAAATGATTTTTAGAAATTTTACAGCAGAACATAATATAGTTCCTTCTTCAGCACCACCAGACATGGTTACTGAAAGGAAAAACCTACAAGAAGAATACTTTGTTTAGGAAAGTTAGGATCATGCTAATTATGTGTCCATAGGCAAAAGAAAAGAAAGAAAGAAGGTGGAGGAAATAAAGGCAATAGAGGGATCATATTGAAGCAATATAAAATTTGTGTTGTATTAGCCCAGGTTGAAAGCCCACGTGGAATGGCTAGGGCCATGGTAACCACATTCAGCTGGAGTTTTCTTTCAGCATTAGTTACTCCAATAAACATTCTAAGTCACTTGAGTACAGCTGATCCATGTATTATCTGAGTTACACTAAAACAGTTATTGAAATTTAATTTTAGAAGCCAGCCTACAAATAGACAAGTGATAATAACCGCATTTTATTTTCCTGTGAGGTATATCATAGTATTTTGTGTGAGTGAATTGCCCATTAATAGTCTCAATGTGCTAGTTTTGACCTAATGTAAACAAGATAGCCGCTTAATTATAATTTATCTAACTGTACAGAATGTACCATAAATTAATGTGCTGCGTTTAACAAATGGTATTAAAACTAATCATGAAAAAAGGATTTGATGCTGGCAAGAATTCAAGATCATTCTTTGTAAATTTTGCAAAACCTACAAATTGTTGCAAGTGTATTTTTGTTGTGGTTTAACCCCAGCCAGCAACTAAGCACCACACAGCCGCTCACTCACTCCCCCCTACCCAGTGGAATGAGAGACAAAGTCGGGGAAAAGAAGTAAAACTCGTGGGTTGAGATAAGAACGGTTTAATAGAACAGAAAAGAAGAAACTAATAAAGATAATGGTGACACTAATAAAATAACAACAGTAATAGTAAAATGATTGGAATGTACAAACGATGCACAGAGTAATTGCTCACCACCTGCTGATTGACACCCAGTTAGTCCCCGAGTGGCGTTCCCCACCCCCACTCCCCTCAGTTTATATACTAGATGTGACGTCCCATGGTATGGAATATGCCGTTGGCCAGTTTGGGTCAGCTGCCCTGGCTGTGTTCCCTCCCAACTTCTTGTGCCCCTCCAGCCTTCTCGCTGGC
>JANZLQ010000008.1:25512585-25525267 GCA_026212715.1 Elanus axillaris
GAAAGGAAAGGAAAGGAAAGGAAAGGAAAGGAAAGGAAAGGAAAGGAAAGGAAAGGAAAGGGAAAAGGAAAGGGAAAAGGAAAGGGAAAAGGAAAGGGAAAAGGAAAGGGAAAAGGAAAGGGAAAAGGAAAGGAAAGGAAAGGAAAGGGAAAAGGAAAGGAAAGGGAAAAGGAAAGGAAAGGGAAAAGGAAAGGAAAGGAAAGGGAAAAGGAAAAGGAAATTCAGCTAAACCAGAAGTTTTAAGAGGAAAAACTTTATTACTAATAGTTTAAGAGTAAGATAAAGTGTGATCGAATAGTTCTGTGTCTTAAAACACAAAGAAAGCTTAGCTTAATCAATAATGACTCACTAGACTCATAGTCCTGTAAAATATTACCACCATACAAAAAGTTTATTTTCCAACCTACCATCTTGAATGTGAAAGTCAAATGGGGAACTCTATCTTCAGAAGGTGTTCTGCTGAATCATTGTTTTCCTGAATACATGGAGCATGAGAAAATTTCCCTCAGCCTCTCTTCCTACCTGACAGCTTTATGGGTTCTGCAGTTTCTCCAGTATTTCAATGTTACCCCAAGGCAACATATCTCTGGAGTGTACTATCCAAGATGCACCCCTCTGTTCCTTGCACTCTTGGCATTTAGAAGATTGTTGGCTGCTCTCCAGAGTACCACAAAGAAGATAGAATCTGCCTGGCTGTCTATTAAAGAATTTAAATATTCCTATTGTATCTGTTTTCTATAACTGCATTGGCACTGCCTGTCATTTATGTAACCACAAGGGACCATCTTCTTGCAAAAACTATTGTATGATCCAAACAGATGTTATTTCCATTAACAGTACAAATAGTTTGGGGGTGGGAAATAAGACAGATAAAGAGCTATGGATTTATCTGTAAGACAGAAATAATAATAATAATAATAATAATAATAATAATAATAATAATAATAATAATATAATAAAGTCAGCTTTAACAACTAATTAGGACAGTTTAAAAGTGGTGTCTATGAAGTGCAATACATGATACTAAGTTCTTAGTTGGTAGACCTAGATTTACATTTTTCTGCAGGATATTTTTTTGCATTTAAAAGTGTTGATTCAACAGCACTGGAACTTTACACCAATCAATTTTTATAACATGTTGTTTCTAGGACTAGATATTTGGAGCATCTTGAAAAGAATACTGTTCCATATTACAGTTATATTTTTAATATAATCTGCCACTATGAAGATAATATAAATACCTCATAATTCCTTCCACCTCTGCCTTTTCCTGCCTGTGCCATCTGAATCTCAGTTCAGCATTATTACCTTCCATGATGTTTATTGCTGATTTTTGCATGCCTGTATTTCCCCACATTTTGCTGTGCATTGCTCTTTATCATGTTCTTCTACTTTCTTTACTTATTTGCATCTTATATGTGCTCTTCTGTCTAATTTTTTTCCCCACTGTACCCCTTTTTGTCTCCTGTAAAGTTTCTGTTTCAGTTCCAGTTGCCTGTCATTTATTTGCTTCCTCTAGTCCGCTGCAGGCAGATATCCTTAAACACTTTTAAGATTTCATTCTTCTCCCTCTAGCCTCCTTTTCCTTTTGCTTCTCATATCAGCATGTTTGGTTCTTCCTCCCTGGATGGGACTTTCTATCCCATACTACAGAAATAAAAATCTAAGTTTGTTCAGTTTATCTATACATTTGTCTGCTGATCCATTGAAACATCCACTGTAGTAGTCAAACCAGGCTAAAGAAGAATTTTCTGAACAAAATCCATCAAATTAATAGACTCTATCTCTAAGTTATGTTTACTATGAGTTCTTTTTCACACAACTGATCATGATTGGTTGTAATCACACAATAATACACAAATAGTCATTATGTCAAATAATAAGTGAATAGAAATATACATCAACTATGTTTTCATAACAATTTGGAAAGTTATTCTTTTCAGAAACATAAGACTTCTTTAGGATCTGTGGATTAATTCACCATATACAGCATGTTTTTCTGCAACCATTATGGTGCAACTAATTTGGAGAAAGTATATTCTATTCCCAACACACATAACAGAATTAAATAATGCAAGATAAGAACAGTATATGGAATAAATTGTGCATATACTGGTGTAAAAACAGATGATGAATGCAATTTAAATTAAAGCTTTCAGTCACAAAGTCAATAATGGAGATAGTGGGAGGGTGAAGGAATTAAATGAGGCAAATGAGGACAAGATTTTCTTTTTAATTAGATTTGGTGTGAGATGGAATACAGATAAGGTAGAATTATACCCTTCCCCAAATGTTCCATATATTAGGAATTGTATAAAAGAAGGCAGAGGGGCACAAAAATTAGGACACAGAAGTTAATTTAGATAAAATATTTGATCAAACAGGTATAAAGGGCAGATCTACTAAGTAACAAAGCTGGACAAACTACTCAAAGTCAACAATTTATACAACAACTTTTTTTTTTTCTGTTTGGGAATCTTAGGGGATTAGAACTTGATTTGCATCAATGTAGCTACAATAAAACATTGTCTGAAGACATAAAAACCTTTTAAAGTGCCAAAGCCAGTTAAATCTTGTTTTGTAATTTCTTAGAAATATTTTGTTATTTAGCCTTAAATAAAGAAAGATTTCATTTTCTGCATAATTGAAAAAATAGCAGCTCACTACCACTATGATCACCACTACCCACTTTTTTCTCTTCTTTTGAAATTTTCTGAATGAGTAATCTACAACCACTAATTTTAGTTCCTGTCCATAAAAAGCATTTTGGAATTGTTTCTGACCTTATTAATATTTCCTTCATCTATTAAATGTTTAAGAACTACTTTATATTTTGAGGCCTGATCCTTTCCTTGCAAATGTTTTTACTATGGGAAATCATACACTCTTTCTTGTTGCCTTTTGGAGTTTAGAAACAGACCCTTGTTTCTCTTTTTATTTCTGTCTAGCTTTTAACTTTTTATTTGTCATTTTTCACATCTCTGTCTCCTTCTAAACTATTTGCTCTGCAGAGAGAAAAAAAGATTTTTTCCTTGGTTTACATGAAAATTCCATCTCTGGAACTCAAAGGCTTTTAATTACTCAGAAGTTTCCTTGTTCTATTTGAGCATAGCTTTCAAGAGAAGTCCTGCTCAAGGAAATCTTTTAAGTAATTCAGACCAAATCTTTGAAAGATATCAAACATCAGGACAATTTCAAATATTATTTATGATGGCTATATATGTTAATTGTTTTGGATTGGTGTCAGAGATTCAAAATTTAAAGAAACACATACTTTGCTATATAGACTTTCTAATGAGTATTTCCATTAGCGGAAATGAAGGAATATGTATTTAAACTAGTATAAATTAGAATAAACCTAATACAATTTTCTGAGAAATATATTTTTTTTTCTTTTTTCCTGGTTGCAATCTATTGTCCACTTGTGTTATAACTTATTCTGTCACAAACATCCCTAGAAAATTTTATAAATGTTTATTAGTTTGGAGTGTTTTGGTTTAGTTTGTTTTTTGTTGGTGTTTTTTGGTTTTGTTTTTGGTTTTATATTTTCAATTGCTTGAGCATTGCTTGAGCTATGTAGATTGTCTTTGAGGTTACCTGTTGCAACACTGTTAATAGGACCCTTGTAAAATACTTTAGTCACACGTTTAATGATGTAACATGGTATTAACTTTAAAATAACATTCCTTTGTGACTTACACAAATGTACATTTTAACATTACTGGACAAAAGCAAAAAATACCTCAATAATGGTATTAGCTTCTTTCTATTAATTACATACCTATTAAAAATTAACCCTTTCAGCATTAGGCAGTTAAATTTATGCTGGTGCCAATCTTTCCTCCTGGACCATATTTCCACTGTTTCTGGAGGTGTCTGTAGGAGAAGAGAGGGAAGGGTTATTTCTGGTTGGTCTTTTTATTTCTTCCTTCCTTCCTTCCTTCCTCTTTCTCTCTCGTTTCTTTGCCTTCCTTGTAAATGCTATAAATTTCAACACCAGATCTTCTGATCTCAGTAGCCTGGCTAGACAATATTAATGATTCATTTTAACACCAGATTCTAGGTCAAAAAAGATTTTTTCTTCTGGGAAGATTGCTAGCAACAGCTTATTATTGTTTTGAGTCTTTGCCACTTCCTTTGGAAACTGCAATCTACTTCTCAGGATTATGTGGACATTTTCACCCAAATTCCCTGCTGTGGGAAATAATGCCTCAGAACATTATCAATGCCAAGTACAATGTGTGACTTCCTCTCTGACTACAGAACTTTTTCAGCTGTTTTTCTAAAGGTCTTAAGTTTATAAATTCTTGCGTGAGACTTGTTTGTATGCTAAGTTGAGAAACACATGGAGTTAATATTGTATAGAGGTTTCTGAGCTAAATGTTAGAGGTTCATTTCACCTAACATTTATGTGTTAGACATCTAAGTCTGAGCTGTTCACCTCAGGCTTCATTTATGGTTGTTGAAGATAAATACGCACTTCTAGGGGGTGACTGCTTTGATCTAATTTGGTTGCCTTTCATAGGGTTAGATTAATCTCTCTCTGGAGATGCCTACTTCTTTTCATTGATGATAATACAAGCCCAAGATGACTAGCACAGCACTAGGTGTTGAATTTTAAAGCACTGATGTTCAGGCAAACCAGTCCTACCTGACATTTCTTTTATGACTGTCTGCACTTTGATATAATAACTAGTTGTTACAATTCAGCAAGAGTAGGGGATGTTAAATGTCTTTGAAGTCTCACTCTTCTGATAGCTGTAATTTTGCCATTCTTTAAAAACAAAAAAAAGAAAACCAAAACAATATAGAGATATAGTTGCAATCACAAAAACATGATGGGATGACTTGCACAACTGTAGTGCTGCTATAAACTCTTCAGAAGGGATTGGCAAGGAAGGAGAGGCAGTGGGGAGGCCTGTATGTTAAGGAGTGTTTTGACTGTCTGGAGCTTGATGATGGTGGTGAAATGGTCAAGTGTTTATGGGTAAGAATCAGGGGAAAGGCTAACAAGGCAGATATTATGGTGGGAGTCTGTTAGAGACCACCCAACCAGGATGGAGAGGCAGATGAAATATTCTATAAGCAGCTGAGAGAAGTCTCACAATCACTAGCCCTTGTTCTCATGGGGGACTTCAACTTACCAGAGGTCTGCTGGAAATACAATACAGCAGAGAGGAAACAGTCTAGGAGGTTCCTGGAGTGTGTGAAAGATTATAACTTCCTGACACAGCTGATGACTGAGCCAGCCAGGGAAGGCACCTCACTGGACCTGTTGTTTGTGACCAGAGAAGGACTTGGGGGTGATGTGACGGCTGGAGGCCATTTTGGGCACAGTGATCACAAAATTATAGTTTTTGATTCTCAAAGTAAGGAAGGGGGTTAGCAGAACTGCTACCTTGGACTTCTGGAGGTCAGACTTTGGCCTGTTTAGGGGCCTGGTCAGCGGATTCTCTTGGGCAGCAGTCCTGAAGGGCAGTCTGACCTCGGTGCTAGGAAGCATTATGGAGCAGATCATCTTGAGTGCCATCACCACAGCATGTACAGGACAACCAGACAATCAGGCCCAGTCAGCATGGGTTTATGACTGCTTGACTAGATCTCCTGCTATTAAAAGGTGAGCCTCTTAGTGGATGAGAGGAAGGCTGTGGATGTTGTCTACTTAGACTTCAGTAAAGCCTTTGACACCATTTCCCACTGCATTAGGGCTAATGAGGCTTGTAAGGCACATAAAACTTGGCTTCACTTGTATGTAATTTTCTTTTAAAGAATACCATCTTGCATAACAGAAAATTTGTTCTTCCCTGAGATGTCAAAGCCTTGAATCAATACCATCTTCAGTGTGCCACTAGTTATTACATACGTTATCCAACAGCTAATGAGGGAATCAAGGCTTCTAGAAAGTAGATATTTAATCTTTTGTATCTAGAAAACACCATGGACATATTTAGCAGAGTAGGGTGGGTTTTCTTCTTCATGACTCAATGAAATTTTTAAAAAATAAGGTTTTTCTATTCAATAGAATTATAATATTTTATTCAATAGTGGGTATTTTCCCATTTTGTTCTGTAACAAGCACATATCAAAAATTATTTATAGCTATATACCAGTATGCATGAATATGAGTATTTTTATGTATTTATACATAAATGAATGTAGAGAACTTGATGTCTTCCTCCACACACCATGTAAATAAAAGCGTCCATAAAATCAATGAAAGAATTTTAATGTATTATAAAGACACCTTTTACAATTTATTATGGTATTTCTTGGGCTCCTACACAGTGCCTCAGATTGTAGTGTACTAGTAAATCACATATTAAAATGGGACAGTTTTGCAAATATATTTAGTCCTCAGTGTAATGAATGTATAGTCATAGTGGAGAGATCAGGATTTCAACATCTAGCTCACTGTATTGTGTAATAGTTGCAGGTACATTACAGTGAATATTGAATATATTGACAAGTTAATTTAGTACAGGTTTCCTGAGTCTTGTGCATTATGACTGTACATTTTTTTCCCTGTGAAAATACCACCTTCCTTTAATATTTTATATGGTAATGATTACATGGGAGCTGGCAACTACTCTTGAAAAGTTGAGATGTAAAGATGACTTCCATAACTGCCTAGAACGGTGACTGATTTTTATGATACACTTGAAATTATGACCATTGGATCAGATACAGAAATAATGTCACATTTGAAGTTGACTTCCCCCTACCATGTATTTTATAACAAAACTTTGTCCTGCCAGCCACATTCTCCTCTGTTCTTGCTCTTCACTCATATTATTTAGAGATTATTGTTGTAGAACTGGAAGTAAATGAATGTTTTATTCTGATCTCTAGTTGCCTGGAGACTAGATCCCAGAAGTAAAAGATGTTGCTGCTGTTCAAATTGAAACAGTAGATGCTCTGCTCATCTGTCATTTCCAGTTCATGCATTTGTTGTCTAAATATGTTTTTTCTTATACACTTACTCTTCTTAAACTAGTAACCTGTGTACATTATGTTCATTTGACACACCAAAAGGTGATTGTTAATTCAGTTTATCACAGAGGACTCAAAATATTGTCTATAAATTGTAGGTTCAGAGTTTTATTCAAAACTCAGTAGGAGTGTAAACATCACAGAAATGGCTATCAAATAAAATCAATACACAGGCATATTATACCTACAAAAATAGAAAATAATACATAAGCTATTATTTGGAAGGCGTGCAGGCTTTCTATTTTCTATTTTAAAATACATGCCAACATAGGCTTTCTGGTTTTCCACTACTGAGGTCAGATGTTACATTTCTTCACTGCATTGTTAAAAAGCATGTGTGTGCTGCCCATCAGTTACGCTGATTTTATCAGAGGAGACTTTTTTATTTGTCTTTCTGTTCCAATATTTTCAGTTCTCTATATGACTTAAGAAACTATACAAAAAAGTCAGATTACTACAAGCACTAATTAGACCATCTATCTTCCAGTAGTTGGGATGAAAGACAATTATGAGTATTGCTACCTGAATAATGCAGAGATTAATTCATATACTCAGTAAACAATGAACTGCAGGGATTTTGGATAAGGAGTGGCATTAACACACACACACACACACACACACACACACACACACAGAGAAAAGGGAGAGTGATTAACACCTCTGGTTACGATGAGAGGAAGAACAGAACTATTTAAATGTTTTTCTCTTAAATCCTTTCAACACTTGCAAGAAGAACAGCATCATACCATGACTGGTGGTTTTTGAGGTTTGCAGGAGTTGTGTAGCAGCTCATGCAGACACTGAAGTACAGATGAATGCCACTTATCCCGGTGCATCTCATCCACTGTAATGTTCAATCTGTACAATAGATTGAAGAATGAGTCAAAGCAGACCTTTACTTTTAGTGTTTCTATTGTATCTCCTTTTCACATTTTTTCTTTCCTTTTTTCTAAATGCTCTATGCAAAGTAACTGTATTTGCATCTTTTCTTGCTTTTGAACATATTTTCCTACTGTGTTGTCCTCTGTAATTGTTTTCATTTCAGTGCCACATGGAAAAAAGATGCACACATCTATGAGGCCTTTGAACAAAAATCCACCAAAGCTAATTGTTCTTGCTTTGTCAGTCTTTGTATAGGAAGCAGAAGACTTTCTCTAGTGGAGATAATTAAACAGAGAGTTGAAAAATTGCTTTAACAGAGATGAGAAAAATTTAATTCAGAGCAAATAATAAATGCTGTAGACATTCACTTTTAAATTCTTAAGAATTCATCTATTTGTGTGTCTCCAGAAAATGAGGGAAAATTGAGACCTGCTTAGATTTTAATCCCTTGAAGTCTGGTCTTTAGATCAAAGGTAAATATCATATTTAAATGAAAGTAAACATAAATGTTTCCCATTTAAGAAAAAAAATAATATTGCTGTATCTCTGCTAATCTTTTTTACTTGCATATATACTCATTTAAATACCTTTGACCTAAAGAGGATATGTTCTAAGTGATAGTACTGCTTAAAAGTGCTAATGAATAGTTTTAGTAGAAAGATCAGATGTATATCTTTTTTTTATTCAGATAAATAATATCAGTGTCTGTCAGCATAGATCAGGCAAAGGTGTCCAACTGAATTTCAACATGCAATCAAAATATAAAATCAAGTAAAACATTGTAAATCATAGAAAATAATCATAGAGGAGACATACACACAAAAGTCAAGATGAGTAGAAGGTCATCTAGTAAAGGATACAAGAAACAAAAAAGATGGGTAAGAAAACATAAGAATTAAGAAAAAAAATATAGAATAAAAAAGGCATGACACAAAAGTAAAAAAAAAAAAAGATACCCAGATTTATTTTTTTTAATATATAAAAAAGTGATGAAAAGTCTGCCCATAGCCATTTTTTGCTGTGTTCATTGCTGTTATTTATATGCTTTCCTTCTAAAGCTTGACAGGATCCTCACTTAATCACGCAGTTTTGACCCTATTCAGAGGCACTATGACTTTTGCCTTGTCTGTGACCAGATTTTCTTTCTTTGGAAACCAGAGAATAACACAGAAACAGGAATTCAACTGCATTATAGCTGAGACACACCCTAGGAAGTAGTTGGGATGTAGCTGGGCTTTCAGCTGGGCCAATAGTACACATACACTACCATGTGCTTTCAGTCATCTTCAGGACAGCCCTTAACAAAGAAACAGAACCTTTCCAACTTTTTAAAGGTCTGCTTTGCATGTTATGCTAATTGCCTCTTTACTAGCTTCTAGTTGTACAGATCAGTGTGTCCTTCACTAAGGTGATCTTCATGAACTGTGACCAAATCAAATCGTGAAGCCACCTGTCACATTCATATTTGTCCTCCTGAAATGTATTTTCACTGTCCATAGCTTACAGAGGTACATGCATTAAAAGGGATATTGCACCTGGAACTACAGCTGGTGTGAGCTGGATCACACAAGGATAGACTGTACAAACTAGCCTTCAAGCTGAAACCATGCAACTCTTAATGAAGCCAAAGTCCTGTGAAACTCCTTGGTGTTATGCCTGAGTAATTGAGTCCTAAAGTTGTTAAAGAAACCCAAAACATGTAGAGGCTGTGAAATTCTGTCTGTTTACAGAAGTAAATCAGAGTTGTTCCTAACTGCGTATGCACACTGATAATACCTACAAGCATTTATTGAAAAAGAAAAATCTCATTAATGTGGACTTCTGCTTTCACATCTCAGAGAACCTGACTGTTAGAGGAAGGAAGAATATCAATATAAGATTGAACTGCTAAAAATATTGCAATAATTGACAGAATCTACCTTACTAGTTTGCCTCTAGATGTGTTCTATTAATTTAATTAGCTTTGCATCTGAAATAGCATTTGTGTGGCCTTTATGCCACAAGCTGAAATAATTGTAAAGCTTCCTGTATTTTTAGTTTTCATGGGCTGTCAGTGTAGGTAGAGTGAAGAGAAATATGGTAAGTGAATCATGGTTTCACAAATGAATGAATGTATTTTTTTCTCTTGCTAACTTTGACAAATAACATTCAATGAGGTAGAAATTTTAATTCTATTTTTTTATTTATAATAGTGCTGGCAGTTATATATTGGGTAGGGCATGGGCAATGAGCATAATGTTGGCATTATTGTACAGACAGAAAATTCTTTTTTGTTTTAATGAATTTTCTAAAGGTGACAGGATGTTGTCCTCTTACAGATCTATATAAGGGATTAAGGAGTTGTGAAACACTTGTTAGACCCTGTGTTCACCTTTGGACACAACTATATCACTTAGTATAGCCATGAGGGAAACATTCTGTGTTTACATGTATTATACACACAAACCTGATGCCCGCTACTTTGTTGTTGGTACAAAGGGGATTACAATTCTGAGAGCCATGCAATAATACAATAGTCCTGGACAAGACTGATGTCAGACAACAAAACAGTTTGAATCATAAACAGTACAGTTTGCAGCAAGATCTTGGGCATCCACAAGATCTTTAGTGTCCAGTGGCTTATGGATGCTCTAGAAGGTTATGATTGTTTACCCACTGATGTTTCAAACAGTGCCTAAATTGTTAGGAAACATCATCAGAACTGAATTTCTTAAGTTTGCTAGTTGTGGGTAATTTTAAGGCTTCACTTTAAGGAAAAAAAGTCACCATAATTTTTTTTCCGATTCATGTGGGGTACTTTATTAACTTTTCTATTCTTGTTATCATTTGTAAACTGCATTTAAAAAAAAAATCATACACACACATAAGAGACACTCCCCACCCCCCAGTACTATCTTGGGAACTTTTCAGAGGAGGGATAGTGGTTCTAAACTGTTATTTAAAGCCTTTCTTTAATCTTTTTTTATTCTTTGTTTGGCTTTTTTTGTTTTGTTATTTTAGTTGACAAGATTTCTTAGGCATTGCATTCCTTAAATTTACAGTTGTCTCTCTTGTCTAGTTAGCCATCTGATATATAGTCTAAAGTATTAAAGAGAGAATATTGCCTCTAGACACTTAATATAGTTCCAATTTGCAAAGAATTTTCAGATCATGAGAGAAAAGATGTTCACTAATTATTATTATGAAAAAATCCATATTTCAATGTTTACATATGAACGCTTCTGCCTTTAAGGATAGTCCTAAGGATAACCATAAAAACCTTCAATGAAAGCTTTCTTATGCTGAAGAATAGGATTAAATGTTGCACTTCATACACTGTGTTACAAACAGTTGTGGAATAGAAGACTTGGAAAAATAGTCATTTAAACATGTTTTTTTCTAATTAATAGTTCTTTTACCTGGAAAAGTAGCAGAAGAAAACTTGAAGCAGTAGGAGAATGACATTCCAACATCTCCATTATTATATTGGAAGTTTATATTTATTGCTATATGGGAATTTTATGCTTAAGGTTGACACAAAACTATTAAAATGCCACAGTTTCTTCTAATAAATATGTAACAGCAGAGCCACTGTGGAGTTCAACAAATTACATCTTCCTATATCGTGCTTCTAGGTGGGATTGCAATGAAAGAGGAAAAAAAAAAATCCCTCTCCATTATCAGGGTAATTAGTTCCATAAATTCCTTTATGTCTTCAGTGAAGAAATGGGGTAATTACATTGTGAAATTTCATTTTCCTAAGGGGACACATTAATTTATGGGCACATGTAATATTTGTTTCAGCACAAGGTTTCCACATTCTGTACATGTAGTTCATTATGCAGAAAAGAAATATTTTAAAGCACACAAGATTCTACATATAGTACAATGTATTTTTTTTTTCATTTATGCAATTTATTTTTAGCAAATCTGTTGGATTCTGACCTTCATTAAGTACACTACAGGGCATAAAACATAAAACCAAGTAATTTTACTTTTTTTCCTTGAGAGAAGTAAATATTCAATTTCTACATAGATATTAAAGTTCATAAAATATCATTAAAAACAGTAAGTATGGTGGCAACTTAATTATTACAAAACACTAGGAGTAGGGTCAGGGCCCATGTTTTATTAAATTTTATTTCATGGGAAATATGGTATGTTAATTACTAACACAGTTTTATCTATCTTTCTATTATTCAAGCAGTAATATAATCTCTGTTAAAGGTTAATAACATTAGTATTATTTAATCCACTAGATTTTATTGAATATTTTGAGTCCCTTAAGGTAGATACTGGTCAATCCAGAGTGTTTTCTTATGTCCTCTTGTTACACTCAAAATCTTGTGAACGGGCAAAAATGAAACACATCTTACAAATAAATATGGGGATTTATTGTTAATGTCATGGAAATCTTCACAGTCTATTTCAAAATTATTATTAGTCTAGATCCAATTATTATAGAAAAATAAAATAATAATAATAATGTAGTTAAAATTTTTGTTCATGCACTCCTTACTTTCTACTCCTTTTCCTGGTGCCATGCTCACCCTGCCCCTGCTCCTGGTGGTTTCATGATGGTAATAATGGTGGAGGCGATATGGTGAGTCAGAAGCAGCTGGAGTCCTTTGCTGTGAGGAATGTGGTGCTCATGTTCATGGTTTCTTCTTCCTCACTCTAGGGTCCACTTGTGTCCTTTTTATGCGTGTGTTAACACATTTTTACACTTCTGTGTTTCTTTAATTATGTACAGTTCCATGGTGTATCAAAATTTACTATATATGATGCCCTTTATGCATGTCATATAACACCCCCCCCCTGTGTTCTCTTT
>JANZLQ010000008.1:25525838-25558905 GCA_026212715.1 Elanus axillaris
CCCCCCCTTTGTTCTCTTTTTACTGCCAATACCGGTTTTGCTCCAGGTCTGTGTTTCTGTAACTGTCCGTTGTAGTTGTGGAGTCTCCAATGCCAGCCTGTGCACCATCCCTTTTGGTCCCATTCCCGTACTCCTCTCTGATGCATCCTGAGTCCCCACCTTGAGGACATTATTGTACCAGGCCTCTAGTCCTCTGCTGTACATCATTACGTTAGAGTCATAAGCCTCTCGTTCTACACAGAATAACTAACAACTGCTATAGATATAAAATGATTTTTTTACCATACAAAGACAACAAAAGTAAAATTAATTAGGAAGGTCAAGACAAGTTCAAGCAGAGCAGACCTGACAAGCATCAGGCCTGAGGCCGTGCAAACTCAGTGCAGAGCCTATGACCTCTTACTGGCAATGGCAATATGGTATTACAAGGCTACACAATTACACCATGAAGTTAGCAAATAACTGTGTCTGAAGTACTGACCTTACCTGGGAAGCAAGTAAGGTGGCTTAATGCCTCTATGCACAACGAGCCCAAGCCTGTGCAAAGCAGAGTTCCCAGTGCATGTGTGATAAGGCTGATTCATCAGATTTGCTGCACAGTGGCAGCTGGCTGTTATTTTCAACTGGGACACCTGGACCCTAAAAGTCTCATTGCTTTCAGTGGTCTTTGGGGCAATGAGGAGTGAGGCTCTGATCACTAGTGGGCTTCCCTTGAAGCAGACTCAAACTGCTGTTGAAGTTCTGCCCTTACTGAGTAACACAGTGGGTTTCAAGAGCCTGAATATCATCCCAGCAGCAGTTGTAAGACCGAATAGGACAATTCCCTCATCATTAAGTTCACACAAGTAAAACAGATGGGCAGTAGACCCAGGGACTTTCTTTAAGAGACACCAGATTATTAGATTTTCATCATGGAAATGAGTCAGCTGTGCACACATTTCTGGCTGTGTTCCTGCTTCCTAGCTCTTATTCATATAGCTCTGTTCCCACACTACCTTGCTCAGGGGAAGTCACCTCAGCAGTATACCTTCTAAGACAGTTTATTTTATAAGGGTTAAGAGACTTATACAGGTAGCACCATCTGTTTTTGCAGCACCATGTTTTATTACAATATATTATAATGCAAATAGCTTTAGCACTTTCCTCAGGTTAGTAGGCAAAATTCACAATTTATCTTGGCAGGAAAGCACTGACCTTCTCTGAGGAGCTGGCTGTTATAGTCACTGTTGGTTAGCACTAAATTGCTGACCATCTTGAATAGGTACAATTGATTCCAAGAAAACCTCTCACTGAGAGTTAACTTGGGTATAGATCTCGAGTACACTGGAGCACTGCGTGGCTGTAGCCTGCAGGCTTCTGTGTGTATCAGCACTGCATAACTACAGTATAACGAACATACTACTTTTGGCCTATAAGGGCAATGATTTTGAAACAAACATTCATGCAATTGTATGTCCTTCCTCCTCCAGGACAGAACTGTTCGGATGAATCACATTTTTCTGTCTCGCTTCGAAGCACCTGGAGAACATATCTGATGTTATGCATACTGTTCTGCTAAGCCTTTTGCTGTTAGGCTACAGATAGAAGAACAAGTGTCAAGGTCAGTCATTTCCAAATTACTGTTATGTTGAAATGGTTAATTGCTATTAAAGTTCTCCACAAAGACCTAAGAAGTCGATGCAGAATTTGAATGTTTAATATTTTCATCAAGTGTGATTACTATATTATGTTCAGTGGAAAGGCAAATCACAATAAAACAGTTGCACTGAGTCAACAAGTGGTGAAAGGAAGTGCTCTAGGCTCCTGTTGTTTAAGACAACATTCTATAAAATGTAAGCAACATTTCCTCTGTTGGCTGTATTAAAAAAATTAGATGACCATTTTTTTGAAAAAGGCCTGATTCAGTGTCTATACCATGTTCTTATAACAGCATATCGGTCTGGGCCTGTCAGGGAGTCAAAACATCACCCTACTCAGGTTCTGTATCCTGCATAGGCCCTGCCAGGAGCAGAGACCCGTACTGAACAGTATGTCACCTCCAAAGTCTTACTAAGCCTCCCGACTTCTCATTGAGCACAGTGGTATCCATTCAAAAGAGGAGTGAAGACCACTACTGAATTTATACACCCTGAGGCTCAGCCTTTGAGAAATTGCAGATCACACAGGTGCTTAGACACTGTTTTCAGACTACATTTTTATTTGGGTCTAGCCTTTAAGTACTTTTAACATGTTTTTTTTTAAGCAACTTACAAGTTTTTTTTTGAGTGGAAGACATGAGAGGTACTTTGAGAATCAAAGTACAGTGAATTATGAGCACATTGCTTCAGTGACTGTTTGGTTCCCCACCACACAATGAGTTAAACCACAGCCCAGAGTAAACCTTCATGAGAATTTATGAGACAATGAGACATTTCTAGACACTAATGAACTTGGATTTTATTCTCTACAATTTGTGTCTATTTATGAATATTGAATGACTACTATATTCATGAACTATCCACAAACACTAGAAGTCTGAAGAAATTATACCAGAATGTAATTATCCATGACTTATTATGACATGGATTCTCATTCCTAATTAGAATATATTTTTATTCTTGTTCTTAGAGGTCTTCCTTTTCTTTTAAAGTTTCAGCCATCAGTCAGTAATCAGAAAAATAATCAAATGATCAGGAAAATTATTTTACTGCTCAAATTCCAAATACAATATCTGACGTGCTATTAACTCTGTGGTGAGAAAATAACTTGCTTTTAACGTTCTGTGTATATGAAATTTAGGATGCATCCACAAAAAAAAAATTATAAATTGGTTGTGAAATAGTCTCATAATCTCCAAGTTTTGCAGAATCTCACTTTTGACCCTTATTTACTCAAACTTGTTCTAATCAGCAGAAATAGCTCTGCTTATCTCTTGTTTCTGCCATAGAATTATTCTTAGAGAAATAATGCAAATGTCAACTGCAACAGTGTGACTCAGAAGCGTGGGAGGCATCATCTCAGGAAATGGTCCATAGCTGTGACTCTTAATCCCATAATGGAATAACTTCAAACATTACTGTCAGCAAGCTTAAATCCAGAATTATTCATTACAGCTTTGGACCATGATATTATAGGTAGTTTTATTTTTCATTTGTTTGCTTTTTTTTTGTGGTGAAGGCAAAGCTAGTGGCAAAAGAGAGAAAACCAGGTCTACATCTGGATTACAGAATCCATAGGCTCTTATTAGTGTTCAAACTGAGAAGGTTGATCGCTTGCTTCCTCAAGATGTTCAAGCTAAATGTTATGTTAGTATGTCCCACCTAGACACCATTTCAGGGCAAATGCTATGTACACACACCTTTTCTCACCTTTCCTTCTCTTTTCAGCTACTCTTCATTTCTCCTTTGACAAATGGAAGACAGAATATTTTTGTATGTTAATCTAAATGATGTCTCTGTTAAAAGATTAAAAATAGATTCCACAGTAAAATTCCGTTGTATTTTATAATCATTTTAGATTGGAATATAAAGAATGTTAGAAAGTGAAACTGCTTCCACGAAAGTCCTGAACAGATATGATAGTCAAAACAATCTGCAGAATTCTTATTGACTAGAGGGGGTAGCTTTCCTGAACTTCTACAAGAACTCTGTGTAAGATGGGGCTGAAATTATAATGAATAATGATGATCTTAAGCCTAGTTCACTGATTTCATCCATTATCCTGAAAACTGTTGGAATCACTTATTTCCTAACTTAGGAATCAGAATATGAGTGGGGTAGCAATTGCCACTGCCTGTATGTTTACTATTATTAAACACAATATGCATTACAAAGATAGAAAACAGGAATATGAATGTAGTTTTGGATTGGGGATTTTTTTTAGAGAATTATTCTTGCCTCCCAGGTTCATTTTCAGAAGAAACCATATATAATAACTGTATACAAGACAATCTATACCTTCAATTTGATAACTTGTTATGTATGCTCTACCAGATTGGTCAAAATTACTTTATATGTACTCTAAAAAAATTGCTCAATTGTATTTTGGAGAAGAATGTCACTCAAGCAGAGTATTAATATCAACTCAGTCATTAATTAAAGCCTGCAAAGGAGAAATAAAAAAAATTGCTGAAGTCTTTGACAAGTTTTCTATACAGTTATAGGTGAACAGAATTGATTATTAATAAAAGAGGAGTCAAATGACTGAGAAACTACTGACAGTGTATATAACAGCACAGTTCATCAAAAAAAGAAAAAAAGAATTTTGTTTTTCTATTACTTTCAAATACTTCAGGCCAGCTGCTTATGCCCTGGATATCCACATAAAAATCATAGCCTGATTTATCCTGATTTTCTGAAGTGTAGGTTGTGCAGTAAATTCTATTTGTTTTATATATTCTTAAAGTAATTATTAAGTAAACCCAAACAGAATGTATTTAACTGTTCAGGGCTAGACATGCCAGAATGCTCAGGCACCTTCTGGACAAGGGCCAGGGGTTTCCTGTAATAGTGTTGCACTGAACTCAAAAACTGTATGTGTACTACTAAATAAAACTGTGTCAAGGAGTATTCCTGAACACAAGAACTTTGTTGTCTATACTATTAAATTGCTAGAATAGTCTCTGTTATAGTTTAGGATGTGCTGACTAGTACTCCTTGGAAAATTGCCAGTTGCTGTTTGGGAGCTTGCACAACCTGGAGACTGCTCCCAGTAGACATTTCTGGAGGAGTCCTGGGGAATAGGCTATTCCATGCTGATTGGCCTCGGTTTCTAAGAGTTGTCCTAAGGCACATTTATCATGTTCCTCAGCTTTCCTCATAAACCGCTGTCAAGATATCCAAATGGAAAATCCATTTGTTTTTATGGCAGCTGAGGAACTGAGGACTTCTAGACAGTTGCCTTCAGAGTCAGGTGTCTTAAAGCTCTGGGGCTGAGTTATTGCAGATTGAAGTAAAAGCATCTTAGGGAAGGAAGGGGAAGGGGAGGGGAAAGGAGAAGGGGAAGGAACAAGTTCACCCAGGAAAGCTTAGTCAGGGTTTTAAGAATGAATCATTTTGTAATGAGAATTCACACCACAAGAAGGAAATTTGAGGAGTGCCAAGTTTTATTTGAACAGGAGTAAATATGTAAACCAGCTAAGCTTCAGATGGACATCTGAACACACAAATCTGAGATTGACCAAAGATCAATAGAAGGTTGGAAATCTGCAGAAAGCCAAACTGAAACTATGAGTTTCAGTACAGGAAGGCTTTCCCTGAGGAACTGTTGAAATGGCACTTCAATCAAATTCTGTTCATCTTGTTCCCTCCAACAAATAGTTCAACAAGCTTAAATAATTTCAGCAGAATAAATTTGTGAGCAGAACCTGTTGCATTTATGAGATTCAGTTATATCACATTTTAATATTAAAATATCCCAGTCAATTAATAAACTATATTAAGAGAAACTACCTAAGTGTCTAATCTTAATGAAAAAAAATCAGTAATATTTCATTTCTAGCAAAAATTTTAAATACCTTTATTAATCTAGTTAGGCTATTGGTTGTCATTATATCTAAGAACACAGAACCATGATCCTCATTACTATTATTAGTTCAATACCTGTAAGCTAGATTCAGGCAAAGACTTGGGTGGTATGGATACTTTTCTCCTGTGTGTGGATAGTTAACATCTTGGAATAAGAACAGAAGCATAGGGAAAAGGGAGAAACCTAAGATCAACTTTTCCAGGTTGTAGTTCACTAGAAAAAGACCATGGCAACAGCCGAAGAGAAATAATTTGTTTTGGTTTGTTTTTAAAGTCTTTTACTGAAGTATCTTTAGTCCAGACTGCTAAGAAGCACTTCATTTATGCAAGTCCAAAAGAATTTTCAATCATTCTTTCAAAGTAAATGAAGATATTATTTTTTTAAAACATATCCAGCAGCAGAAATTCAGTGGATGTTCTTCATGCTGACATTACATTTTATTATAAATATTGTGTTTTCACACAGCTGTCAGAAATTTTGCCTAGAAAATGAGACCAGTTTCCAGAACCTGTCATGCTTTTTCCAAGGGTATTTCAGCCTGTATAATTTTTCTGCCTACTGTGTGTCCTAACCACCCAGGTCTTGGTTCTTTCTTTGAAGTGAAATTAAAATTATTAAGAAGACAATTAATGTACAGTATGTTGTGTTATTCCAGTGTTTTGTCTCCTCTTGTCACCCATACCTCCTTCAGCAACAATGAAGGTAAGAAAAGTTAGCTCTGGGTTTTTTTGTTTGTTTGCTTGTTTGTTTGGGTTTTTTTACAAGAACACAGATGAATGACAGTTCAAAATCACTATACAGTTTATGCCCATCTTATTAGGACTGAATTAGATGACCAGTTCAGATAGTCACAAAATATGGCTTCCTTTCATCTCAACCCTTGTAACAGTCTTTCTGTCCATACATCAAGCTAAACTCATGTCTTTTCTGAAAAAAAAAAAAAAAAAGGTGTAAGAGGAAAGAACAAATACAGCATAGTATCTATACCAATTATTAGGGAGGCCTTCTACCCACAGTCTGTTTTTATGTTATACACCAAGGACTAATTTCTGATAACTCCTGACATCTTTTCTTTCAACTGTCTTTTGGAAAAGGAGGTGACAGCCACATTTGCTATTGAGCTGATCCAGTCACTGTTAGAAATGTCTGTGCCTAGCTGGACTGAGATTTTTAGACCTTGGCCTGGAAATGAAGAATGACTGAAATACTGAAGAGTTAAGCAAGACTGAGGAAATTGTGAAAATTTATTGAGAGTCAAATTTCAGTTTACTTGTGAGATTTTAAATTAAAAAAAAAACCAAAGTCTCTTAGGGCAGAAGTGCTTGCAGAAGTATCTGACAGTGGAGCGGATACTAGAGCAAGAATTTAATTTTAGACACAGGAACCAATGTTCAACATAACTCTCTGTTTGCAATGTCAAAGTCATTTTTCTAGACTAAACCAATATACAGCCCCTGCATATTCTTTGACAAGCTCCAAAGGGCTCAATGAAAAGGAATGTTTAAAAAAACCAAAAAAGCACAGAAGAATGCACATTTAACCTTAAAATTGCTATATTTAAAGCTGAAACAGAGTAAGGACAAATGATCCCAACTTCTATTGAATTAGAAGACATGACTATTTTCTTATAGATGTTATGACAGGGATACACTGCAAGATCAGTGCAGTGGAGAAGTTTCTGAGTTACAGTGTTTAAGAAAAGAGTTAAAGAGGAAGACATAAGAAAGTTCTTGAAGCTGAGAAATGGTGTTATATGATAAGTTGAAAATGTGTTTTTTTAAAGAGAGATAAAAATGTGCTTATTATGTGCACAGCATACTGAGTTTACTACCCTTTCTTTAATTTATGGTCTCAAAATGCGTTGCCTCAGGGCAGGAGAGCCTCCAGAGATCACTTGTATACCTGCTAATTTGATGCATCTCTAGAAATGATTTGCTGTGATGTTTGATCAAGGACACATCTAGGAAAGCAATTAACCAATGAAATTAAATTGTTTCTGAATATATTTTTTTTTATATTAAAAGAACTCATGCAATCTTTGAGAAATAATCAGGCATTGTTATTGGGTGTAAAGCCAGTTAATAGCTTAGTAGGTATTATTATTGTAACAATGTGTGTGCATGATTTTATGGTTTTCATTTTAACTATGAGGCCATGCTTTATTTATTGCACTCATTTTTCTAATCAAGTGTGTATTTCATAAGGATGCTTTCAAGAAAAATCAGAAATAATATCATGTAGTCATAACAAAGATAATTTCCTTGGCACGGCCTTGTGGTGTGCAATTTTGCATGACATTGCAACTGAAATCAGTATAGCAAACCTGTTGTTTCACTGCTGTGAGAAGCACTGACAAACAAAATATTGAGTCCTTCAAAACTGGGACATAGCTGACACATTCATTTCTTCCTCTCTCCTTTGAGTTTAAAATCATACGTACATGTACAGATGGAGTTTTTTGGTTTATTTTTTCTATGAAATTTTGTTGTTTATTAATTCAGATTTCAGCAGTTCATGAGATTTTGCTACTAAAGAGTGATTTCTCTACATTCAAAAGTGAAAAAACCCCCAACAACCAACCCACAAAACCCAGAAGTCCTCCAAAACCATTGCAGTTACAATCAATATTCAACCAGTAGGATCAAGGGTTTATATAAAATGTAAATAAAATAATTCCTTTATTACTGGCCATAAAACACTGATTTTTATTCTTTTTCATACAAACTCATCAATTTTAAGGCAGATAGATTAGGATACAATAAATTAGGATAGTTTCCTCTTCAGGAAAAAGAGCAATGTACAATGTGAGGCTCTGCTGAGAACAGAGAACTCTGAAACATACAGACAATGGAAGAAACAGTGGGCTTTTCTAGACTTGCAGTACATATATAATTTAATGGTACACCCACTTTATTTATAAGAAAACTTAATATTTTTAAGAAATGCAACCATTGTACCAATTCCATAAAATTCTCTGTTAAATTACATCTTGAAAACATGCACATTAGCTATCTGTCTCCATTCCTGTTGACTGCAACTAGCCATTCAGCTGCACATTCCATGACTTGTCCATGTTTGCAAACTGTGCATAAAGGCATGTTACTGACAAAAGTGTGAGTCGTTAGTGCTGCATGTTGAAAAGGTTTCCACTGTGAAGTCTGGAGAAGATGTCATTTCACAGTAAGGTAGCCACGGGTGGAATTCATCTACCCTAAGCAAGTACTTCAGCAAATTGGGTGTCCGAGCTGGTCACCTACATAGGAGCCGTAATACAACCCTGAGATATTATGTCTAGTTACCCTAAAGAGGCATTTAAGACAGGATGACTTTCCTTCTGAAGATGGCTATTCCTCACTGCTGACAGTGTTGTAACCAGCTCACGGGTTGAAACTACTCTCCAGCAAGTTGAAGTGGGGGCATAGCTATCAACTGTTTTACAGGAGCACACCTTTGATGGAAACAAATTTCAGAAACTGATGATTCCGAAACATCAACAGTATCAGTCAAGGAAGGAAGGTAGATCTGCTGGTGGTGGTGATGCACATTTTCCACAGCTCCAGAAGCATTCAAATTCTGTAACTTTCTGACTCCTGATGCAGGGAATTACAGTTAATCAAGAGCCTGATGCTGTTAATATTGACGGATGGAAAAGGGCACAGTAGAAGAAATAGTTTTTTCAGGTACTGGGTCACCAGTTTGGAATCCAGTCTTGTTGTTCACTGAAGCACTGGCTGCTTCCTATGGCTGCTGGGAAGAGGTGCATTATGACTTCTGTTACTCAGTCCCATGATGACAGTTTTTGTTTTAATGATCTAGCTATGACAAGGGACATATTACCTCTTGACACACTCCAGAACTGTACGGTTATGGTAAAGTAGATGCAACGGCTGGGATGACCTTGATATGCATAAAATCTTAATCCACTTTAAGCAGCTAAGAACAGTTTCCTCTTTACATCTTCTTGGGCTGGCTAATACAGCTGATCATAGTCAATGTTCTATGTTACAAACAGATATGGTGGGAAAAAAAAACCACCACAGTAAACATTGCCAGGTCATACACCTTAACACTGTGCTTCCTTTAACAGTTACACAGAGCTCACACACCAGAGGACAGAAATGAAAGCTTGAGAAGTCTAAATATAAGTAAGTTAAAGCATAAATAATTTATGCTACCAAGGCAAGAACATAATTAAGGTGACGTTACCTTTATTCCAGCCAGAAGGTATCTTTGTGAAAAGGTAAACAGAAAGTCAGGTGAATTTATCCATGGACAAAACTAACATGATCACTCATAAATATTTGCAAAAGGTTCCCAAGATTGCTTATTCTGCTGTTATATGAGGAAATGGCTAACAATGTTGCAATAAAAAGATTCCGTGTGATTTACAGATCAGAGATTTACTCATCAATGGGTATGAAGATCATTTTATGTTTTGCTTTGATTATTTCTACAAGCTTATGTTGTATGTTTCTTGAGGTCTCTGTTATTAATTAAAAATAATACATCTGAAATTGCTATTAAATCTGGGTTTTATTGCCATGATGCACCTACTTTTCACTGAACTTTGAAAAATAGTTCAGCAAGTGGAAATAAGTGGAATTTTATAATGCACTGTCTCTAAGCAATTTTGCTATTAAAAATAAATAGATTTATTTATAATTAATACTAATGATGTAATGTTGCATAAAATTCTGAAGAAGGTGAACTTCAGTAACTATAAGCACTAACAGAAGTCAATGGGGTTGCTCCTGTTTATAAGTCTCTGCTCATGAAGCTCTTAGCAATGGATTGGGGGTCAAACTGAGAGAGCAAAATATAAGGATTGACTATACAAACAAGTTTTGCTCTGTATTAGATGAAAAAGTATTGTAGTGAGACACTATTTTTTCTAAGAAAGAAATTATTCATTCTTGGTAGGAATAATCATTTATGATGAGGATGGTGAGACACTTTAGAGCCCAGAACTAGACCCAGAACTCAAGTTGTGTCTCCCTAGTGCTGAGCAGAGGGGAAGGATCACCTTCCTCAACCTACTGGCAACTGTCTTCCCAATGCAGCCCATTACCCTTCTTTGCTGCAAAGGTGTATTGCTGCTCATAGTCAGCTTGCTGTCCATCAGTATGCCAGGGTCCATCTCTGCTGAGCTGCTTTCCAGACAGTCAGCCCCCCAACCTGTACTGGTGCCTGAGGGAATTCCTCCCCAGGCACAGGACTTTGTATTTCCCCTTGTAGAACTCGAACAGCTTCCTCTGAGCCTAATTTTCCAGCCTGTGCAGGTCACTGTGGATGGCAGCACAACAATCTGGTGCGCCAGATTACATCAGCCAGCTCCCTCTATTATTCATGGGTGTATCTCATCAGATGTTGTGGATTTATGAATGTCCAATTTGTATAAATGTTGCCTAATCTGAGCCTCCTCCACCAAGGGAAAGTCTTCATTGCTCCAGACTTGCCCACTGGTCACAGAGGCCTTGGATTCCTGAAGCCCATCTTCTCAGTAAAGATCAAGATGAAGAAGGCATTGAGTATCTCTGTCTTTTCTGTTTCCTTTGTCACCAAGTCTCCTGCCTCATTCAGTAGCAGATGTACATTTTCCCTATCTTTCTTTTGCTGTTGATAAACTTGTAGAAGGCCTTTCTGGTTGCCCTTCATCTCTCTCACAAGTTTCAACTCCAGATGGGCTTTGGCTTTCCTAACCTCATCCCTGCATTTCATTGACAGTGTCTCTAAGTTCCTCCTGGGCTATGTGAACCTGCTTCCACCTCTTGTAGGCTTCCTTTTTATGTATGAGTTTATTCTGGAGCAACTTGTTCATTCATGCAGGCCTCCATCTGCCTTAACTTGATTTCCTACTATTACAATGTTCTTGAGCTTGGAGGAGGGAATTCACTGAAGATCAATGAGTTCTCCCAGACCCCTCTTCTGTCCAGGACCATATCCCATGGGACTCTTCCCAAGCAGATGTCTGAACAGGTCAAAGTCTGCTATCCTGAAGTCCAGGTTTGTGATCCCGCTTTTTTGTCTTGTTTCCTCCTCTCAGGATCCTGAACTCCATGATCTCGTGATCACTACAGCCAAGGCTGCCCTTGACCTTCACACTCCTGACCAGTCCTTTCTTATTTGTAAGTATGAGGTCCAGCAGAGCATCTCCCCTTTTTGCTTCTTTAGTTGCCTCTGTCAGGAAGTTGTCATAGCGCACTCCCAGAAATCTCCTTGATTGCTTCTGCTCTCCAGTCCTTCCCTTCCAGCAGATATGAGGATGATTAAAGTCTACCATGAGGACCAGATTCTGCAAACATGATGCTCGCTCCATTAGTTGGAAGACACGCACAGTTGTGACACCCACATTGGTCTGGCCTCTCATCCTGACCCATAACCTCTCTGCTTGTTGATCACCTCTTCCTAGGCAGAGCTTCATGCACTCGCACTGCTTTCTCACGAAAGGGCAGCTGCCTCTCCTCACTGGGCTGCTCTGTCTTTCCTAAAGACGCTGTATCCACCCATGGCATCACCCATTTATATTAGCTAGCCCACCACATCTCCACAGTGCCACTGAGATCATAGCCCTTCAACTACATGCAGAACTCCAAGTCCTTCTTTTTGTTCCCCATGCTGTGTACAGGCACTTTAGAGAGGCACCCAGTCATGCTGACTTCCTAAATAAAGGTACAAGAACTTCCCCTATAACGTTGTCATGCAGGCATTTCCTTATTTAAATGTAGACTCTTGGGATGGACTACTTTCAGCCCTGCATTGGCGATTATGAGGTCTCTCGTCCTCCTTTTGCTTGTCATCCCATTCCGCTGTTTCCTCACTTGATCCAAGTCACCTATTTTTTTGTTTTTTTTGCTTTTCTTTAAATAGATGGATTTTTTCCTACTTATTCTGATCATGTCTCTGCAGTCACAGACTTGATGATATAAGAAAGAAAAATAAAATCACACATTTCTGACAAAAGTTTACTCCAGGTTACTCTAAATCGTCAGTTTACAGACAGTGTAGTAAAGAAATCAATATTTCAATCACCATGGTTCAATCCACAGCATTTATTTCAAAATCTTATCTTGCCTTCTACTTGAATAAAGGAACCTACTCCAAAAAACAAAATAAAACTGAAAAACTCCATGGTCTATTCAGTTCTGATCCACTGCTCTGTGTATCTTCAGAATTATAAAGACGTTTCGTTCTTGGATGTTGGATGGCTATTAATTCTGTCAGAACTGGAGAAATGCAAAGTACTAGCATAATTTTCAAGGGATTATATCTCTGCTGAATATGAGCAACTTCTATTATCCACAGACAGTTTACAATAGTGAATATTTCACTAACCACAGGACTCTGGAAGCAGTTAACTGTACCCAGGGATCTGAATAATTCAAAATTCTTGATATCCTTTTGTGAACCTATAGAGCTTTAGCTAACTGAGGTAATATATATTAAAGCAATGTTGCAGCTAACAACTGTCTTACTGTCTGTTAAAATTTTCAATTATTTGTGCTGTGGCTATTAAAAAAATCATTTCAAGCATACTTTCAAAAAGAGCATTGAAGATGCATTACTACACTGATAGGTGCACAACACAAATAGAAAATTGGAGTGCTGAGCTGCCTTATTCCTTTCTGTTCTCTTCAATGAAAGGAAAATGCATTTCCTGCTCATTGGCTTTTCCAAAAACTGAGTATAGCAACTTGATGGCTACTGGACTTAGTGGAGCTCTAGCCGTGTGCTACATGACCACTTCTTTGCAGTGGAAGTTTCACAGGAATTATTATATTGATTCTATATCATTAGAAAATCATCCCACATTTAAATGATACGTTCAAGGAGTCTGTAGCACAGGGAAGCATGTTACTTACCTGAAGATGAGTTGTGCTGGAAGAAAGAGCAAGGGTAGGACTTCCTTTGCATGTCTTTCAATCAGGTGCACTAGATTCTGTTGGGTTTTTGAGATCCCACTTGACTGCAAATAAAAAGAGATTTACACCTACAAGAGACAGTCAGGAAATCCATTCAGTTTTACATGGTTCTCAAAGTCCAACTGTTTAATTTGTGGATTTCAGTGAAGTTCTTGTTGTTCCAGACAAGAGATGTTAGCTAATTTCAGTCAGGAATACACTTCAATTTGCTTTGTTTTGATGTAGAAAAGAATTAAAAGGAAAACAAGCTGCTACATTGTAATTCATAGGAGAATTTTTATTAGAAATAAAAACAACAACAACAACAATAATAATAATATTAATGATAATTCCTTAGAAAATAATTTTAATAAGGAAATATTTAATAGATTATAGGTTTTGGGACCTCTTCAGTTCAGAAAATAATGTAGAATAAACATTTAGCAATTAATTTAGAAATAAATATTTAAAATGTATAATTTTCATTTAAAGTATTCAAATATAATAAGTATTAAAGAAAAAAATTATTTATGTCTGTGCACAGCTTTGCCTAATAATTTCAGATCTACTTTATGGGGAGATGATTTTAGGTGTCATTGAAAATAAATCTTTAAGACACACCTAATACCATTTATAAAGAAATGAGATAAAGGTAATAATAAGTAGATTTTAATTTAAATTGCCATAGAGCAAACAGATGAAGATAATACTGGCTTATTGTGGGAGAAAAAGCTACAAGTATCCATGGTTGCTGGCTTGTAGAATTTTTAGAAGCTGTGAAAACTGCTGAAGCAACCAAAGCTATTGACTGTTGAAAGCATCCTTTTTCATAGAAGCTAAGTTCTGTTAGGATGGGTCATGTGCTTTGATTCTAGCTTCTTATAAACTTTATGATATTTGAGTTCCCAATACATGGCATTATTCCCAGGCCTTCAGATGGGAGTGACATTCATTCCAAATCAAATCTGTGTTTGCCCGTGATCTGTCCCTTTGAAAAGGCTGTCATTTAAACATCTTTCTTAGTAAAGATGGAGAATAAAGGCAACTAATATCCAGGTGCTTTATTACATTTGTACCTGAACATTTGCTCATTTGCTATTTTCCTAAATTGTGAAGGAGAATTTATCTACAGCAAAATATGTCAGGTGGTCATAAGAAAAATGTTGGAAGTTCCCAGACTGTTCTGTAGTGCTGGATCTATTCAGTTCCTGGTTCTTTTCTAAGCAAAGAATTACAGTTTATTTTAAACAATTAAGCTGCTAGGTAGCTTGTTTCCTAGATAACAAGGCAAAGGAAAAATGCTGCACTGCATTCAGAAGTTTAGTTCCTGAAGCATATGTAGGCACTTTGAGAGTAACAGAGGTTGGATAAAAAATACCTGAGAAGACCAGAATTTATGTGTGCTGTCAGGTAGCAATTATTCAGGAGAACAGTTTCAACAGCCCTAAATTCCCTTAATCGAATGGATGAGATTACTTAAGCCCATTATCTGAAAACAGATTTAAAAAACACACAGGATCATTTCCAAATACAAATAGATCTACAGATCAACTCTAGGCTTTACCTTCTGCCATAAAAAAAAGGCTGCATTGTCAGCAGAGGTCTTCAGGTTATCCCCTCAAGGTACTTCAATAATTTTACTGACTCCAGTTGGCTTATGGATATATAACTTGTTAGAATTCTACTAAATACTCTTTTGACATTATTTCAAAGAAGGAATTCACACAATTCTTCCCCTAAGATATGTTCTCTTTCAAAACTAAGATACACAACAGCTACAAAATGTAACTTGAGAGCTTGCTCAAGTAAAAGAGTAAATTTTAAAGGAAGAGGTATAATTTTCTCATAGTCATATTTCAAAACAAAACAAAACAAAAAAAACCACACCACAAAACAAATAATGCTTCAATTTAAAAAAAAAAATCAGGAGGAACTTAACCTTATTTTTAATTGGAAACAATTTTTTTCTGTAAGAGATAGCTTCATGTTCCTCAAAGTACTTAAACAGAGGTGGACATTAATACATGATCAGTAATACTCTCACTTCACACACAGTACTTAGACCATCTACAAGGAGACGTTTTGCTTTTCTCTTTCATTACATGTATTGTTAAAAAAATAGCTGGCTAGTGAGTAGTAAATGGAATGTGTCTCTGAAGACTCATTTCAGTCTGAATATAAAATTGGCAATACATTGCATGAATTGTATTAGATTTTTTTATATTTTTAAATGATAACTTGACTTATAAGTTTGGTGCCTGCTAATAAAATATCATTTTAATACCAGGTGAAATTTCATTAACATGCAAAAGGCTGCTTAATACTTAAATTGCAGAACTTTTATAATCAAGAGGTAGTATATATTGTTTGCTTAGTTACCAAAAAATGGGAGGAGAAAAAAGGCATATGGCTTAGCCAACTTTTTGGTGTCCATCTCAATTATGTGCTATCTTTAAGTACCAAATATTAGACAGCATATTGTACGCTGTCCAACACAGTACTAATATTTTAGTTTGCTATCCTTTACTTTCTAATGAATTTCATACAGAGTTGTGTAGCTTGTCCCAGTATTAATGTATGATTTCTTCCCATGGTCTGTGTGCTAAAAGATAGGCTGCTAACTGTTCATCTTCCTAAATCATAAAAGCCAGATCCTAAAAAGAAAGTGAAGTTAAATGCCAAGGCTTTGAGAATGAAACCGCATTCCCAAATTGCACATGTCAAGCAGTTGCAATCTACTGTTACCCAGAGAAATTCTAGAACTGGAGTCAGTATCTCTTCATCAAGAATGCTGTGAAATGGTCAAGCTAATAGTCCACGCCAAGTAGAGTTCATGAACCTGTATCATTTGGAATAATGCAGTAGCATCTCTGTACATTACTGCCCTGTCATGTGACTAGAATGATACTTTTGGAGCAGCCCAGAGAAGATTTGTATCCTTTGGTATTATGTAGGGAAAACACACCCTTGGATCTCTCTTCTGTAAAGTGGCCCTATGAGCTAATTTTCTAGCCAGGAATATGCTGTACACCTAAGTCAACTGATAAGAAAAGTCATAGAGAAGATGTGCCGATAAGAGTTCATTCATCACTGAGCTACAGGATCATTTTTCTTTTTTTTTTTTTTCCCAATTAATTCAGGATAGAATAAGGTACATGGAATTCTACTTATGCAAGTTCACAAGCACGAGATAACACTTAGATGTTCAGATCTCAGGATTTTGGCAAGTTTATAAATGTAATGTTCTAAATAGGTTCTGTGGTGACAACAGATTGGCATACAAACTTGCAGACTTCTAAGCCAGTAAGTGAATGTTTAGTAGGTTGCTCAGTTTGGGATTTCAGATCTCAGCCGAGTTATGCATCAGCCACATTAGCTCTTTGGATTTCATCCTTAGTTACAAACAAGGAACTGTTTGAGGGACAACTTTTTTACTACCAACGTACCAATATAAATGGCATGCCTACTTGAGGAACCTAAACATCATTTGTGACTGTAAATCTGGTGGCACCTTAAGATTATGACTGAGATTTTGTGTAGTGTTAATGATTAGGTAGAGGACGCTCCTCTCTTTTGACTATACAAGGAGCTTAGCTTTCTACTCCAAAGTATAATTCCTAATTTAGGAGTGCCTAAAGACAGGTACCATGTTTCTAGTTTTCTGTCTGGTGATGTGTTAGCAGTTAAAATGATTTATGCACTTGAGGAAAATAAAGGAAACGCAGTGGTGCTCTTTCTAGGAACCATCAAATGCCTGTTTTCTCCTGCTTCTATCTGTGTTTCTTGTCAGGTAGCCTTATATTGAGTTGGTGTCTAGAGCTTGACATTTAACAGAGAAGTTGCAGTTGGGCACAAATAGAATATTGCTATTGTAGCTTGTATGCAGCATTTGCAAAACTGTTCATTCCTTGCTTTATTTATGTCTGATGTCTTTTTTCATACCTGTAAAGCTGAAAAGATTTCATAAGAAACAGGATATATTTTATAACTAATCTCTCAAATATTTCTCTGCCCATTCTTGAGGAATTGAATTATAAAACAAGAGTTGGTTATAAACACAATCATTACCATAATTTTTCCTTTTACTGGGCGACAGATTATGCCTTTTGCATTGGGAGGGACATTTTGGTGTCAATAAAATCCCATAATCTTTTCTCTCATATTATGTTACAGGTTTAAAAGCTCAAGAAGAAAGTGTAAGAAAAAAGATAAAACTGCAGAATTCTTTCAAAAAACCTGTGTTCAAAAGTGAAAAGAAATTTCAAAAAGTTTTTCTGTAAAAGAAAGTGTGCTACAATGCATCGACTTTAAACATAAATGTTCGATAATGATAATAATAAGGAGTTTACTACTTGATATATTCATTACAAATAAGGATAGGCACAAATGTATCCCTGACGGCATAATCAATTTTTTGATCTTTCTACTGGAAGGAAGAGATGATAAAGAGCCTCAGAATAGTTCCTGAAATTCCTGAAGTTCAATAGTTTCTGTATGGGTTTAACAGGTTTTACAGAAAAAAAAAGTCTCTATTCTGTCTTGTCTTATGATAGCATATATAAGTGTATACTAACTATGCTGCAAGACTGGTCCTCAGAAAATGTCCCAAAATTACTTATTTCTTGGGATGAATTTTTCTCTTGCAAATCAGCTCTTTTAGGAAGAAAAGCAAAGAAGCTAAAATCTGTTGTATTTGACACACTGTTCTTTGGGTCTCAAAATTTTGTGATTGTCATAATTCTATTCTAGGATATTCCTAGGTGGCTATCTATGCATACTCTGAATATGTTTCAGGATTGGAACTGGATTTGGAAAGAGTTTTTCTGAAGACATTGTTCTCTAGTGTGAGGTGCTGAGGCTTATTCCTGTGGACATTTATGAAGGATTTGAAAAAACTGCATTTTTTTTTTGCAGCAGGATGTTGTCTAGCTAAAGACCAACATCACTGAATTGATTCTGTTATGATTAGTAAGGTTTTGGGGGGATGTTTGACAGGATTTTCAAAACAGCTAGTTTGAAATGAATTAAATAGAAACTAAATGTCCTAGCATTTCTGAAAGTACCTCTAGACATCTGTCTGTCTAATTAAATACTTAAGAGATTTTAGAGAACTGTGACAAATGGGATAAGTCATGGTAAACGGACAGGAGGTTTGAAGAAGAACAAATAGCTTAGAAATTCCCAGTAAACAACGTAAAGAAATCTCACTTTTCTTTGACCTAAACTTACACACTAACAGGGTTGTAAGTGATGGAAACTGTATTAGTAGACACTAGAAGTTAGCAGAGCTATGTAAGTATATAGATGTATACTTTCATAACATGCACCTAATTTTGTCTGAATCATTTTTTCCAGAAGCTCTCTATAAAGTCCATAAATAGAAAAAGTTTGCTGCTGAGCTGTACAAATCTGTTGTCCTGACAGGTGTCTAAACGTAGGCAGACAGAATTTCTCTCTAAGCACCCATCTATCCCTAATACTTATGTACTAATCTGGTGACTACACTGCCTAAGGCATTAATGGCAGGATCAATCCTGGCCTCCAGATACAGAATGGCTCTTGTGTAGGGCTAATCCCTTCTAGACTGACCATACATACAATACACAGGACATGTTCCAGCTCTTTTCCACATCCTCAATGTCACTAAAAATTAATCACTATTTAAGCATTTGGCTTTCGTGGTTTTTTTTCAACCTTCCTGAGATAAAGTAAGCTGTGTCATAGCTGGCCAGGGGGACTTCTATGGAATAAATCAAAAGCAACCTCAGTCACACTAAGATTAGAGAAAAATTCTAAATGAGTAAATGTGGTAAAGGAACAATTTGTTATGGACCCAAATTAATTACAACTTTCTGAAAGGCACCCTCTAAGGTCTCTGGGCCTTGAAAGAGAGATGTCTCTTATTTAGGCATCTACATGTGAGCTTTCACCCTAGGCTGCTGTTACAATCAACAGAGAAAAACAGGAACTTCAAAGGCATGTTTTATCTTAATGTTGATGTCTGGAATAGAATCCAACTTTCATTCTGTAGAAGTGTCTATTCCTCTCCCTTTCTAATTAGGAAAGGAGCTTATGGGAAGCAATTCGGTCAAAGATATCTGTATGGTGGGTCTCTAATCCTGAACGAGAAGAATACTTCACTGGCTTTCACCTCTCAAAGGTAGAAATTCACATTCTTCTTCAGCACTGAGACTTCAAGCTACAAGCAGTGCACAGGTTTCTCGCGTACTCATTCAAAACACTCTGTTGTCACAATACAATTAATTTCACATGTGCTCTTCTTGAAAACTTAAAACTTCTTTGTCCTGTAAAATACAATTCCTTACTTATAAATGTTGGATTGGGATCTAGGCAAATAGGCAAGAAATTGCATTATGTATCTAGCTATTTTTTTGGTTTTACTTATCTTTGCCTCAATCTCAGCAGAACTATAATAGCACATTTTAACATCTTGAAGTGCATGCAAAATAACATGATTCAATTCATTTTGTTTGCTTGTTCACAGTGGTCACTGAGTACTGTGAGTTATTTTACATTTTTATTGACATGTCTAGAAAATAAGTGCATTTCTAAAGTAACAAAATAGGGGCAAATTAAATAAACTCACATATCCAAAGGAATAAAATGAATTTCTCTTGATTTCATATTGCAGTGCAAAGACTTAAATGTTAAATTTAATTTTTGATAATTGTTGAAAGGATGAATAATTTCAGTGTCTTTGATACATACTGAAAATTCTAATCAATATAAAAATAAAAAAGGAGGCTGTGTTGGAACTTGACCATCAAATACAGTCACTTTAACACAGGCAAGAAAATTCAAGATAGATAAAAAATTTCCATAAAAATAGCAGTGGATGCTGTTGTTATATGGACCACTCAGAGCCCTGCTTAGCTGAAAGTAGTGTAGCCAAATAAATATGTTGAATTAGACTGTTTATTTTTGTAGTATGAATTCAAAGCTATGTATAGAGCAACAGATAAATCATGTGCAACAGAATGAAAAAATCAGGAAGGCAGTAGTTTCATGTGTAATAGTATATATTAGAAAAGCAGATTTAGAATTTGCATTTGCTGTATCTGTTTTCTTTGTGCACATACAGTTTAAGAAACAGAGTTCTGAAAGCTCTTTTTTTTAGAACAAAATTTGCTTTTTAACTGAAATGTTACTCAGGGCATTATAAAATGCAGCATTGGATTTTTATACCTTTATGGAAATAAGTCATATTCATCTTCTTGATACAAGAATGAAATACATATATATGCAAAAGTCTAATTCATTAGTGTGCATCTCAAAATATATATACTTTTGAAAACCAAAGCTTGGATCAAAATAATAAAGAAAAATAGCTATTAAAACCATATCCTTAGAACTTAGAAATTACTTATTAATCAGCACACAAACATTTTAGTAGTGGAAAGAAAAATCTACTTAGGGAGAATTAGCTACATGAATATTGACTAGAGCTTTGAAATTATGAGGAGGGCTTTGACAAAATACCAAAGAATTAATCATTAGTCACACTTTTATCTTGGGATTTACAATGTAATTTTGTTTAATTACTTCTGATGTTTCAGTATCATGCTAAGAGCTACAAGACACAAAGAATTTGAGGAGACACGCTCTTTTCAGACTTGCTCTCCAATGGAAAATAATATCTATTAGAACTCATAAACAAAAGTTGATATTCTTGGCATTTCTACACAAAGGAAATCAAGGATTGAGCTGGCATAGAAAAGCCCTTGAGAAAGTGGTCCTGCCAGTTCAACGTGAAAAGCCGCTGCGAAATGGCTTGCATTGTTACAGTTCTGTGCATCACAAGTCATGCATGAATAATATGAACAGAATTCTGGCTTTGCTTCATCTCAAAATTTGTAGGGTACTATCATGCATAAATAACTTTTCTCAAAAGGTAATGTATATAGAAGACAATGGGGTTGTTCAGTTGTGCAGCAAGATTTATCAAGCAAGTTCTTCACTAATACTTGACTGTTAAATTTTGGACATTTAAAAAATAATTAGGCAATGGGGTTTCCTTTAAGGAAAAGGCTTAATTCAGTGAGCTTCTTAAGTTAAAAAAAAAAAAAAAAGTTAAAAGGAGGTTTCATTTTTCATTTTTTCCTAGTCTGAAGTTACATGCTCTGTAATATAAATTAGCTGTCATTATTATCATATGTAAAATATTTGTGGATCATTCAAAGAGATAATTTAATTTGATCAAAACCTTTTTCTGTTTGCTTGGTCTATTCCCATATAGAGTACTACTTTTGTAATCAGAAAAAAAGACAATGTTTAAAATATACATGGATGACAACATTCCTTCTCAGTTCCAATCTATTAACCATCATCAAATACATAAATGTAGAGTATAAAAATTGTAAAATAAAAGGTTTGAAAGTTTGGTACAAACCCAAACTTCTTCCCCCCCCCCCCCGATTTATACGTTTTCAGATTTATATGTAATGATGTTTAAAAATGTTACTGCTTTTACTTTCTCTAAAATTGCCAGTGTTGTGGTAATTCATGTTGCTACTTTGAGAGTAAAAGACCAACAACAAAAGTTTGAAAAAAGGAGAAAAATTGTTTGACAAGAAACTAGAGGAAGATAAAGAGTTCTTCATAGAAGAACAAACCAAAATTATATACATGAGAAAGCAATAATAACATGAGTAGTAAAACAAGGACAGAGGAGGATGAACTGTGAAAGATGAACAAAGGCCTGACATGGAAGAAAATGTAGAAAAATTGATAAGTAGTTTTTGGAAGAGGGATAAATGTGTCCATAATGGTTATGCAATGTATTTAATATCATTTTGGATAAACTTTAAAGAACAGTGTCTGTGTCGTGAAGGTCTTTTTTTTACACTGAGGTGGTGCTGATTCCTTTGGCATCTCAGTAAGAAAGGCACAGACATGCAAGACTAGTTAATGATTTATTCTATAAAAAGCAGAATTGGTAAGAAAGTGATAGAAAATTTATGTCTCTTCTGATGCTCCTGTAGCATCTGACAAGCCTCTCGTGGTTGACTGTAGCATGCTGTGCATCCATGGTGAAGTTTGATGGTTTCACTATTCTTCACATTTTTAGAATATTCTTTCAAGTGAACAAGGTTATGAATCAATCTTTGACCTGTACAATACTGAACTTTCTAAATGGCACACGGAGATTCAGTGAGAGTGATATGCTCTGAGAGCAATACATTCTTACTCATCTCCATAGAAATGAGCTCTTACAAGTGGTTCCCTTAGCCCAGGAAAGACATGGACCTGTTGGAGCAGGCCCAGAGGAGGGCCACAAAGATGATCAGAGGGCTGGAACACCTCTCCTATGAAGAAAGAATGAAAGAGTTGGGGTTGTTCAGCTTAGAGAAGAGAAGTACTTACCTTTGAGTACTTAAAGGGGACCTATAAGAAATATAGGGACAAATGTTTTAGTAGGACATGTTGTGACTGGACAAGGGGTAATGGTTTTAAAGTAAAAGAGGGTAGTTTCAGACTAGTTATTAGGAGAAAATCACTGTGAGAGTGGTGAGGCACTGACACAGGTTGCCCAGAGAGGCTGTGGATGCCCCATCCCTGGTGGTGTTCAAGGCCAGGCTGGATGGGGCTTTGAGCAACCTGGTCTAGTGGAAGGTGTCCCTGTCCATGGCAGGGGGGTTGGAACTAGATGATCTTTAAGGTCCCTTCCAACCCAAACCATTCTATGATCCTATGACATAGACGTGGTATTGTTAAAGGCAGCCACAGTATGTGCTCAGGTTAAACAGCAGTCACTAATGGTAACATATGTCTCTACAACCAAAACCTATGGTTATACTCTGCCTAAATTCTGCCTGAAGTCACTGTCTCCTCATTACTGTCTTCCCCATTGGCTCACTACAAGGTTGGATCACATTTCACTAAGCAAACAGATAATCCTCTGAATGCCACACACATGAATAATTATATCAAAATCATTTTCACCTTGACTTAATCATAGTTATTCAGAACTGATGGTGAGGTACCGTTCTGTCTTAAGGTTTTGGCAGTTTGGATTTTCCAGCACTCTCAGGAGTTCAGAAAATTCTTTAATGAGGCTAGCTGTTTCTCAGAAGATTCAGGAAAAAATCTGTAGAAGAAATGCTATTGTATGTATTATTCAAGCATAAATTATAGGTCTCAGCTGGGTAAAATTGTGTGGGGTTATAACACAGGTCAGACAAGATGATCTGATGATTCCCATCTGGCCCTGCATTTCTGAGTCTGAATAATGTACAATGAATTTTATACATTCAAGTCAAGCTGGGTGCCCAACAAACTGAAACTATTTACTACTTCTTGTCTAGATTCATGATGGAAGAGAAAGGATTAGCAAGAGGTTATTAAAAATAAATTCCACAATCTCCTTAACACCTATAGTCTCTTCTTTTGCTTTCTTTCTGTGCTATAGTGAAAAACAGCAAAATCCTCCTTTGGACTAAATCAATAAGCTCTGACTTCTTTAACTCTTTATTGTTTCTTACCACTCCTCCATAGTGAATTTATATGATTTATTACTTCTTTATGTACCACACATCCATAATCTTGTCTTTTCTTTGCACCTCTGCAGTTAAAACTTTTGTTAATATTCTGAAACTATCCCACTTATGAGGTGATACTATTTAAGAAACTGAGTAACTCTACCTTTTGCATAGTCCCACTGACTTCTGCGACTAAAACTACACATTTCGTAAGTATTTCTTTTCTGTTCTTTAGCAAATAACTCTCATTATTTTTTCTTAAGTGTAATCGTTATTTATTTCACACTACGTTTCAGAAATTTTACCTTTAAGGGAAAGCAACGTATTTTTAAAGAATAAACAAAAATATCCATAAGGGTCAAATCCTGAAATAGCAACTCAGGTAAAACTTGTATGGCTAGCAACAGGACCTTTAACTGGATAAATACACCTAGACTGTCTCCAGTGGTAGAAGTTCCTATCTTGGCAAGTATTCACTAAGAATTCATATGTTTTAAATGTTTGGTGGGTCTAGTGTAAGTAAAAAGGAAAAACTATGTTTTCTGAAATAAAGATTGATCTTTCATTGAGTATTTTTTGTCATCTACCTCTGTGGAAACCTTTTTCAAGATGAGAGCTCCTTAACACTGTAATTTGCAGTAATAATATACTTATGGTATCAGTCGTCTTCCACTCTTGAATCAGAAAAAGACAAAAGCAATGACCAGGCATTAGTGTCAAAGGGTTAGCTTCCAGATAACCCTACCTAGTCCTGGGCAGGCTTTTTAATTCTGTAGTGACTGGCACATTAGACAATGGCAAAGATAGATAGCATCATCAGGTTTAGAGATGAATTTCCAAGGATCTTTAAAGATGCTGTTGTTTTGGTCAACAGCCATAAAAATTCTTTCCTTCATAGGTAGTCTCCTTTCAGGCCACCTTTACCATTGCAGTGCAATGTTATTCAGGTGGCTATGTTGTGAGCTGAGAGAAAAAGCACAAACCTTCCTCCCATCTCAAGCATTGCGATTACAGGTTGGGCAGAATTCTAGACCATGGGGATTTCTAAGAGACTTGAATCAGAAGCCTCAAAGGCAGTAAAGGATATGGTGTAAATGTGTCAGGAAGCAATGTAAAAACTCTCAGTGTAAGGAGAGTGTGTTTGCATTTCACTTAATGTTATCAGGTCAATGTAGTGACCCAGACATAGTCTCATTAGAGGTATCTCAGGTATACCAGCTGACATCCAGCTGATTGTCCAGCGAAGGATAGATGTAGTGTAGGCTCATAATTGCCTTTCCCATGCAGAATGCCCTTGATGAACTTGCATGGCATTATGTACCCCTGTTTAACATAACTAAATTAAACCCTCAATGTGAATGTCCCACACAGATGTGGCCACATGAGGCTAGTTGTTCTGATCTTCCTTTATAGTCAGAAGAAGCTGTAGGGCAGGATCCATCTGATTTTACACAAATACTTCATGGTGGGAAAAGTGGTGACCAAAAAGTGCCCATTTTCCTACAGTGATTTCCCTATGACTAGTCGAGATGTAGATGTAAACACATTTCTACATCTGTTCATAAAAATTGCCACCCAGAATGCTGCAAGTACTCTCTCTCCCTAGAAGACTACAGGTCTCTGCCATCTCAAGTACTTATCTATACTTACGTGACCAAACATTAGGATGTCAGCCTGTACAGGATTCAAAATTCATTTGCAGGGCACACTGAGTGCTAACTCCTCCAGTCCGTGATAAAATGGTTCCTGGAACTGGCTCAGAATTGGTCCCTCATTTTTAGTAATTAAGAGGAAATTTGCCTGTGAGATACAATATAATTAGACAATTTATGTACTAAAATAACACTCTGTAAATTAGATTCATTTCTTTATCAAGAGGATTTTTCTTCCTAACTTCCTAAAAGCTTTACTTATCTTTGCCCTATAACTCAATTACTTACAACCACTTGTGAAGCTCTTGACCTTAAGGGAATAAACTAAGCCACTCCCTTGAGATCCCTTTCTAGCAGTTTAAGTAATGAGGAGTCAGCAAGTGTAATCATGAAAAGAAAATTATTTTCATCAAGAAAGTGTATGTTTATGCTTGTCAAAATGATCTCTGTATGGACTATAAAGTAGAGGTATGCAAAAAGTTGATCATAATTAAAAAGTAAGACTGAATTATTATTTTTTTTAAAAGAAACACACAAATTCTATCTTCAGAAAGCTCATACAGAATTATAAAACTTACTTTAATACATTTTTTTCCTTGTTTCTAGGTAACCAACATTGAATCTTCTGGCCTTCTTCAGGCTTCCCAAAGGGAATTAGCTAATTAGCTCACTGAGCCACTGTTAATAATTATTCTGAAAAGTCGTGGACATTGGGGCAGGTATCAGAGGATTAAAAAAAAAGAGGCTGGAAAAAAAAAATCCAGATATGACACTGTCTTTTAAAAATGAAAAATAAAATAATCCTAGAAATTCCTACCAAAAAAACCCTGATCCTCATTGCCTTGGGGAAAAAAAATACATAAATAATGAAATAAATACTAGGGGAAAGAAAAATCCTCAAAGACTTGATATTCTCGAAAAGTAGGCATTAATTAGTATGGCTTTACAAACAGCACCAATCACCCATGGTTTTGTGCTTTAGGAACTGATAGGAAAGTTCCCACTGATTCAGACAAGAGATGAGGATGCACAACATTTTACATGCTTCTGAATGCCTCACGGAACTACTGTTTGATTGCCAAAGTGACTGGCAGAATTTATCCCTGCTGGAAGACATTTATAATTCTTACACAAAAGCAAGGGCAGCTCTTGCCTTGGGGGTGTTAGGATCCATTCCCACCAGAATTTTATAACCCTCAGTAAAAATCTTTGTGAGCTTTTCTCCCCTCCAGTGCTAAGCACAGAGTGCACATGAAAGCATTAAAGCCAAACCCTGTCACACACCAGGCAGGGGCACGCACGGGGATGGGAAGGATGATGCCTGCACAGTAGCCCTCAGCAAGAGGGATCCCCATCGCCTGTAAAGCATTACAATTTCTACTGCTCTAAAGAAAAGGAGATCAAGACAGGATATTGTATATTTAGCCAGTGACAGAATTGGTAGCAGAGAAATGTTGAAAATCATAACTGATGTCCCGCTCCCTCTGAAGTTATGAAGACCAGTCCATACATATTCTATTATAGTAGCTAATGCAATAAACACTGTGATGTGTGGATCCTTGAGCCTGGATGATTTTTTTTTTTCTTTACACAGAACATATCTCTGTGGAATAAAACTCTAAAAACAATTAGTAAAAAAGATATATTAGAGTTTTCTAAAACAAGCAGGTTTTTAATTTGGTTTGATTTTTTTTTCCAGGTAATATGTGGCAAAAAAAGGCAAAACTATTCCAGTCATATTTATTTCTAAATTTTTTTTTAATAATTTTAAATTAATGGGGTGGGGAAACCTCTTTTTGGAGACCACCAATACCCCTCTTTTCTTGGGCAATTTTGATGAGAGCCAAAATTTGCCTAACAGTAAAAATTAGCTTTAATTATCAAAAAACTGCACTTTCCCAGTATTTTTTTATCTTTACACTATGAAAAATAAATTATAGCATTTTTCTTTTTTCCTTTAGCATGTGGTTGTTTCCAAGATTATTTACGTATTTTAAAAAGTATAATAATTCTCTCACAGAGGACAGATTTCAAACCAATATTGATCAACAATCTAGTAAAAGAGAGAAGCCAGGAAACTGCAATAGGAATCTGGGTGTGCTAGGGAGCATACAGAAAGACAGTGACAGCTTTCCTTGGGTTAAGAAACAAAAAAGTAAAAATTAATTCACTATTTAGGCTAACTATTTTATCTTATGCCCTTTGAATAATAGTAATAAGTAGCCACAGAGATGCATACAAATATTGACACTCAAAGGCTTAGATGCACTCAGGCACACTGTGGCTTGCTTTGTGTGATTGCTGCTGCAGAGAACATCATAGTGAGGACTAGCAGAGGCCACGCTAATGGTTTAAATGGTTTTACTGAATCACTATCTGCCATGGCTAAGTTTGCTCTATTACCAGTAATATAAAAAACATCAGCTGAGTATCCTTCACTAACAAAACTGTGAACTTGATCCAAAGCCACCTGAAAACTTCTGTTGCCTTCTGTAAGTTTAGATCAAGCACTTCATGCTTATTTTTTTTTTTTTTCTTCTAGCCTGAAGTTGAAGTCCTAGCTCACTCTGGAACAAGCTGTTTGTATGAAGGTCACAGATTAAAATCATACTGCTTTCCCACAATCTAATAAAAGGAATTTTAAGAAATACATGCGTAAATATAAATAATCTCCTTTAAATTTATTTGTTTTTGAAAGACTGTTTGGGGAATTAGCATGCTAAAGTAAAATTCCTTAAAAATATTGAGTATTTCTGTACTCCTTAATAGAACTAGCCAACAGAAGCAGTAGCTGGAAGAGAAGATCCTGTAGACTTAGGACAGGAGTTAAACTTGCTTTGAACTGCATGCCAGTTGGTAATGCTTGATTTACAGAGTTACTATTAAAGCTCAGAAGCAGGACTGGGCAAATGCATGAAGTTGCTTAAAAAATGCATTTTCTGAGTAGTGGCACTACAATACCTATGCACAGAGCAAATGGCTGGTTTGTAATCAGTGCAAACTAAAAGCCATTACTTTTTCTATGGGGAGTGAACAATTAATCATGTCAGACCATAAGGTCGTTATATCGTGTAAAACACCATAATGTCACAGTGCTCCAGAATGGTGAAATACCAGCTCCCAGCCAAATATTTAGTCATATGCAAGAAGCCATATTACTATAAATTTCTGGGCAAAGGCATTCCAATTGAAACAAAGATGCAAACTGTTATCAGAAGAGTCCATTTTCAGAAGACAGCTTTTCATAGTTCTTGGACAAAGAAATTGAGTAATATATGAATATTTTTTAAAGTATATTTATCCAAGTTATATTAAAAGAAAATTGGGACTCTCCTGGTTTCAGCTGGGATAGAGTTAAGTGTCTTCCTAGGAGCTGGTACAGTGCTGTGTTTTGAGGTCAGTATGAGAAGAATGTTGATAACACTCTGATGTTTTCGGTTGCTGCTAAGTAATGTTTAGTCTATAGTCAAGGATTTTTCAGCTTCTGATGCCCAGCCAGCGAGAAGGCTGGAAGGGCACAAGAAGTTGGGAGGGAACACAGCCAGGGCAGCTGACCCAGACTGGCCAAAGGGGTATTCCATACCATGGGACGTCACATTCAGGAAATAACTGGGTGGTGGTGGGGGTTGGGATCGCCGCTGGGGGACTAACTGGGTGTCGATCAGCGGGTGGTGAGCAATTGCTCTGTGCACCATTTGTGCGTTCCAATCCTTTTACTATTGCTGTTGTCATTTTATTAGTGTTGTTATCATTATAATTGCTTTCTTCTTTTCTGTTTTATTGGACTGTTCTTGTCTCAACCCATGAGTTTTGCTTTTTTTTCCCCAATTTTCTCCCCCATCCCACTGTGGGGGGGGAGGGGGTGAGTGGCTGCGTGGTGTTGGTTGCTCGCTGGCATTAAACCACGACACAGTCTTAGGTTTACAGTTGGACTCAATGATCTTTTCCAGCCTAAACGATTCTATGTTTCTATGGTTGTATGACTTTAAGGCATGCCCGAGCAACTGCCTGTTAAGTTTGCTATTTCTCTTCAGCGAGTAAACAGGATGACTAAGATGTCTAGCTCATTTAGAACCACAACTTCCAGATATTTAAGGTAAGTATATGAGCTTGATAGTCAATATTACCTCAGTCGAGCTCATTTATAAATGCATAAACACGTGTTTATGTTTTATTTTCCTAATGTTTCATTTATCCAGTCAAGGAATAGAAACAATACCACGAAAGAGTAATGAGACCAAGAAAAATGGCTCAGTATCATCATCAGACTTGATGATACAAGGAATCAAGTCATCGTATTAAACCAAGACAATAAGACTTATTCATAGAAATAATTCAAGACAATAAATGCCAAGAAATTCTGATTTATTTTTTGGAAGCAATGCAGAAACAAGGAAACTAATGACAGCAAAGTTTGTTAAATAGAAATTTCCATGCCTCTGATCTGTATCTTGTATATTCATTGTGACTAGAGTCACTGTTTTGAACTGCAGTTGTCTGAATACATCACATAAGAATGAAACAACAAAACTTAACATTTGTTTATTTATTTATTTACTTAGTTACTTACTTACTTATCCAAGGCATTTATACATACAATGTTAAATTCACTGCTGTGGTAAACAAGTGCAGTTGTATTCACGTCAATGGTATTCAGTTTGCTTGGCTCTACAATTATTTTGCCCCACTAGATAAGCGATCTGGGTAACAGCACTTTCAGGTAAATATTATTCTTTTCATATTTTTGTGGAGAAATGCCACAAAGGATTAAGGGTTCTGTCCAATACCACAAAGGGTATCTGGTCTCAAAGCTTGCATTAAAACACTGTTTCTTTGCTCACAGGTCTGAATTCAAATCACACTTCTGTCTAAAGGAAAAGGTTCTGCATTGCCTTGTAAACTTCTCTTTTTGTGACATTTTGGGACTGCTGACAGGAAGTTTTCAAGTTACGCTTGACATTTTGATAAGTAACATCACATGAATGATCTTAACTTTGCCTAACTCATGCTGTATTGCTTTTCCTTGCTTTTGAACTGCTCCGTAAAAGAGACAATACTCATAATATCTCTCTTTAGCCTTTTTCATACTATGTTATATAACACACGATTCATTTACATTTGCTGTAATTAGAATTAATGAAGTACTGTCATGATTTTTTTTCTCTATCCAATCCTATTATTTCATGACTGCTCTAGATATTGCGTTCAAACCTAGAGTAAAGAGAAAGGAAATGGATAGCTTCAAATTAGAATGACCATCTCGCTAGTTTTAAAGTCAAGGTGAAGTGTATTTATATTGTTGACCTTCTTTGGTTTACTAACATGTGAATGTGACTTATATGTAAGAGCTGAAAGACTTCAAGGTGTGTAATAGGCAAATTTATGTTTAGAAATCACTTTAAGACCCTTCTTTACAATGAATTTTCCTCATTATAATGAAAATTACTAGCTGTTTTTATCATCTTTTTCTGTCTCATATTTGCCTAAAATGTTCTTCACCCCTGAAAAATCAACCAAGTCATTATAAATTCCCTTTCCTAGATAGTGTAATAGAGGGCAGCTGGATATTACAGTGATTTTCAGCAGCATAAAACCCTTAAGAGGATTTTAGTGGGTTGCAGGGAAGAAAGGAGCTGAATCAATGGTTTGCTACTGTTTTACTAGTTTTTATAGTACTGCTCATACCTCTACTGATCATACCTCAGAAGAGACTTGTCTGTACTGTGACACAGATAGAGGTAATAACTGAATTTGGAAGGAAAATAACTGAAATGATGGTGTGAACTTCAAACATTTTAAAAATAAAAAGCTCTGTGTCTGACCTTTAATTACAAGGGGGCGAAGAGGATCTGCACACCTGTAATCATCAAAATAGCTGTGAAGTAACTGTCTTTTTTCCTACCAAAAAACAAAGTTAAAGAATTGTCATAAAACTTTTCAGTGCATTTAATGGATATATTTACTTGGAGTTGAACTGCATAGGCTGTACTTGAGTTAGGGTGGGTTGGAACAAATAGGCAAGAAGTGGAATAGTAAAATTTGATGAGAATATGTGTCCTTTCTTATTGAGGATGTGCACTGTATGGGTAAGACTGAAGGAAAATATGTGCAAGTTTCTGGAAATTAAGTGCAAGACAACCAAGGAGGGTGTGATAGTTACTGTGCCCATCCATGTGACTCAGTATTAGTGTATAATTAATAGGTGCAATTGAGCATATAAATAGCTTGAACCTTCTATCATTAGATCAAAGACAGGCTGCTCTTTTCAGTCAATCACATTACTTCTTTATCATTTGTCTGTGATAAAAGGTTTAGTAGTGTCAGGGAAAATCCTTTAATGTGTTGGTAACTGAAGAGTATGCTGTGACTAGCACTGTGGGGGAAAAAACCCAACAAACTAAACAAAAAAACCAAACCTGCTCTAAACTTCAGTTACTAGCCAGCTAATGTGTAGTCAGAGAGCAGGTTCAGTGCTGCAATCTGCTATTTGAGTGGTATTTGCTCTGTACATCATGAGTATTTATTCATTTGAAGTTATGAAGTGATATATGAAATGGCAGAATATCCCTTACCCTGTGCACAATAGGATTTTTAGCATATGCAGGTAATAGAAAATTCACTTTCTCATAAAGAGATCTAGAATACTTTCCAAAATAGACCTGCCTCTCAAATATGTAAGTTTAGCTGACAGTGCTGATCTTCAAGAAAAGAGTGGAATACTTCCTCTCTGTGCAATGCACATTTGGGATTTTCCATCTTCCTGAGAGATTTTTTGATTGCTGCTTGCTGTTCAGTTCTCAGGAGGGAAAAAAAAAAAAAAAAAAAGTCTTATGTTCTGGGGTTTTACAACTGCAGTAGATACTGGGTCAGCTTTATGTCTACATGTGTAATTCTGTTGGTTTTCTTGTGATGAGCCCCTGCTTGGTCAATTCTTCCAGCAAGGCGGGACTAATATTTTTACAGAGTTGTTCCTGAGTTAACTGATACTGGAGAAATGAGTGAGATCAAGAGAAATTAATAGTTTGGGGGGTTGCTTACATCTTTAATCTCCACTCTCCACTTTATCCATGTTCTTTTAGCAAATGAATAATAGTTTAAAAAAAACAGACTAAATGTGTCAGATTTTTGCCCTTCAGATTAATTAATAAACAGCACTGCTGTAAGCCCTATCTCCTTTCTGAGTACACTTTCAATTTTCTTTGGGATTTTATATTTTCATTATATTTTATAACATGGAACAATGAAGAAGAGAGAAGTCATTGAAACTTCCTCTGAAGATATTATTCAGTTAGTTCAATACTAGGGATTGATGGATTTTTCAGTGAGTGAAAGTCTGAATAATTAAAAATTTAAGTTCTTAAATTTGATGCTACTTGAGGTTCTCATCAGTCTTGAATAAAAGAGAATTCCAGAAATAAAATCAAAGAACAGTTTGGGTTGGAAGGGACCTTAAAGATCATTTAGGACCAACCCCCCTGCCATGGGCAGGGACACCTTCCACTAGACCAGGTTG
>JANZLQ010000008.1:25559005-25578683 GCA_026212715.1 Elanus axillaris
GCCAGGGCAGCTGACCCAAACTGGCCAATGGGGTATTCCATACCATGGGACGTCACATTCAGGAAATAACTGGGTGGAATGGGTCTGGTGGGAATTGCTACTTGGGAGCTAAGTGGGTGAGTGGTGAGCAATTGCATTGTGCATTACTTGTACATTCCAATCCTTTTATTATTACTGTTTTCATTATATTAGTGTTATCATTATTAGTTTCTTTTGTTCTATGAAACCATTCTTACCTCAACCCATGAGTTTTACTTCTCTTCCTGATATTCTCCCCCATTCCACTGAGGGGGGGGAGTGAGTGAGTGGCTGTGTGGTGCTGTCTGCGGTTAAACCACAATAGGGACAAAGATTGATAATATGGCTGTACCATTAGAACAAATAGTGCTAATTCTCTTCTCCCTTAAACCCCCTTCCACTTGATTGGAAGTAAAGAAAGAATGAAATTATGCATGAATGCCATCAGGGCATTACAGATATAAAAACCTACATGTGTAAGTTGGTAAATTTAAAATACCCAAACCATATAAGAAGTTACGTGCCTTTTTGCTTCTGCAGAGAATACTTTGGTTTTCAATTACCAAAGCTAAAATATATATATATATATTTCCTGAAATGTAAATGTTACTGTAATTAATACATTGTACCTATGAGTAGCTTAAACAAAGGCTGCCAGGAAAGCTTAAGAAAGACGATCGAGGCCATGAGACTAGATTTGGCTAATACATACACAAAAAGAATAGTACTTGCCAAAAAATCCTCTTTGTCTTCATTCATCTCCCTGTTATACCTTTTTTTTCCCCCAGTCTAGTTTGGAAGTATTGCTAGCTTTGACTCAAACACTTGCTTTCACTGTCAACTGTCACTGTCATATCCATCTGAAAATATCAGCTTTCATATCAAGGAATTGACAGAATTAATGTAGGAAGAATAAATGCCTTATCTGGATTTTATGAAAACAACTTTTTATAAATTCATACTTTGGAACTTAATTCAAAATGGCTTAATTTTAAGATCTAATTCTCTGAATGGCAAATGGACATAAAAGCAACAGAAACCGCTACAGAAGATTCAACGTTAGTTACTTACCCCTAAACAGTAAGATCGCTATCTATGGGTGTATCAACTGATCATAATTCTCAGGGAGCATCTCATGTAAATAAGGGAAGCTGACTATTTTAGCACTTCAAGGGTTTATGCCAAATTATCATCAGAACTGGGTAGTCTTTAAACAGCTCACTGAGAGTCATGGGTAATTTTTTTTCACTGATTGAGATGTTCTTAAAAATATGAGTATTTCTTAAAAATAGAGATTTAAACAAATAATCAAAGTTCCTAAAAAATCTCAAAACATCTAATTTAGTATATCAAAACATTTTATAAATCAAGTAGAAATATGAATGAAGAGCTTGTGGTATACAAAAAGACCATGCCAATTTATTGTTAACGTGATAGAGATGTAGTATTCTGACAGCTAAATAAGTATGAAGGCAAATAGAGGACAAAGAACTCTGTCTGGAAAACCAGAAAAAAATAAGGAAAACAAAAGAATTCTCCAAGGTCAGTTTCCTCAGAAGTTCTAATATCCCAGTGGATCCCTTAGATATTTAAGGAACTTTCCTAATTAAATTATGGATGAAAGTAAGCAATTGCTTTCATAATATGTTTCTATTTTACTTTTCTTTTTGCATTACTCATAAAGTTCTGTATTACTCCCAAAAAGTAATTACAAAGTATGGGGAATGCAAGAGAAAGACAAGAAAGAGGCCTGATTTAAAATGCTGTTGCGTTGTATTTTCAGAAACATTTAATGATTCCAATGAGGATTACATTATTAAGGGTGCAGCAAGCATTGTTCCCTAAAGGGATAGATGAATTCCTGAAAATAAGGCCTTAATATTAATTTAATTCTGCTTTACTTTATTTTTGGTGTATTTTATTTTACTTTATTTTGCTTCTGTTTCTTTTACTTCTCGTATTTTATCATTTCACACTGTATCTTCTTTTATAAACACAAGAGAAAAAAATGGCTTGAATGCAAAAATACCTGTGTGATACCCAGTTCCTTAGGAGTCAAAGTGTGGGGGTGAGAGCATACAGATCTCAGCTGGCCACAGCAAGCCTCACATAGAGCTATGCCCAGAGTGAGGGACAGTGTCACACTCATACAGCTATTAAAAGGCTACTGCACAAAAGTGGGCTTATGCCTGGATATCATGGAAGATGGGTGAGTGCATTTGGATCTGTTTGCTCCTGCCCACATGTACAGATCCTATTTTACAGCTGCAGGTTTGCCTAGGTGTATCCTGCAGAAGCATCTTTTCAAGCCAATCAGCTTTACTACAGTAAATACTGACCTGTCCAATAGGAAGCATGTTGTTTGCACTGATACTTCCAAAACACTTCCTTGAAACATGACAAAAGATAGTCAGACACACATGAAAAGAAAGACATCCATGTGTCTGCGTAGTGGTAGCTATTATTATACATACTTATATGAGGGTAGCATCTCATACTGCTACTTATAAATGAACAGAGTTGTGTGGTAGACTGTATAAATACAGACCAAAGCAAGACTTCCCATCTGAGAGATATTACAGTTCTCACTTGGGACACAGAGTAACCAGTTGAAATGTCTATTACTCTCTGGAGACTTTTGGAAAGAATCACTCACAATTGCTCTCTTTAAGGCTGTTCCACTTTGTATAAACAAGTGCATTTTTATTGGAGTTGATTTTATATGTCTGTATATCAGCAGTAGTTACTGAGTAGTGAAAGCCAGAGATCCTTGTATTGTGGTCAAAACAGCCTTTGGCTTTACTCTACATAGAACTCTTTTCTACTGTCATTTATGGTCAAAGTTAGCCAAAGCCAATGGACAACGGGTTGCACAGTCAGACGTGCTCTAGGATGACATAAATTCCTGGCTGCAGAATCCTAGCAATGGACTAGAGAAAGGTAAGAAATCAGATCTTTCACATGGCATGTAATTTCTCCTCTATCAGTTTCACTACTGGAAAAAGATCCCAACAACTATGTGAAAGTGTCACATCTGATAAAGATGGCTTTTTGTTTCATGTATTTTTATGCCTCTTCTATTTGTCAAGTGGTGGGAAGGATATTTTCACTCCTTTTATGACACACACCTTGCCAGTGACACCTTTAGGCACTGCTGGAGTGATCAGCTGCTTAGGGGATCACATTGCTGGAGATGGACAAACAAGTAATTTCCCTCCTCTGCCTTTGCCAGAGCCCTAGAAAGTCAAGCTGGTTGGTGCTACCAAAGATGTTGTAGGGAAACAGAAGGTGGCAGATGCTCTGTGGTTTAAGCATCCTTTGTTGTCTTTATCATTCCATGGCAACAGTGGGAAAAGTATGACAGGGTTTTGGCACTCCTTCCTGTCCCTCCTCCTTCTTCTCTATTTGTTCCACATCTTCCAGGCTTTTCTTTTCTCCTTGTCTTTTCTCTGGAGAGGATCATTGCAGTTTTGGTTGGCCCTCACCCTGGAAAGTCAGGAGCACAAAATTCAACTGTTTTGCTGAGGAGCCTTGGAACAATTTCTTGCTTTTCAGGACACCAGTAAAAGCCTAAATTTGTTGGAAATCAAAAAATATAAGACCTCTTGGACTGCTGAATTTCTGGTGAGCCCTTCATTTTGGGACACAGCTTGCCTTATGATTATCTTCTTTCCCTTTTAAGTAAGTCACACTGATGGTACAATCCCGTTGTCACTTAAGTTTAGCTCTTTGATTGTGCTAGTAAGCCTGAGGTACTAACCTATATCTTTCCTCCTGGTAGTGCCATGGGCTAGCAGGCAAGTCATCAGACCAGCTTTAACTAAAGCTTTGAAACCACGTGCTCTGAAAATAGTCACAAAACAAGAGTGTGATTATCTAGATCTCAGGAATTGCTTTCACATAATCACTGTTGGTAAAAAAAGTAATCATCCTGTGATATTTTGAAATATCCTGAGATATCATTTTACTCTAAGCCAATATAAAGCTGTTTCACTTATAACTCAGAGAACACAAGGCAGTGATTTTTAAAAGAAATTTGATTATTACAAGGGGCTTAAAACTACATAATGTCTAAATTCTTTATAACTTGTGATAAAACTGCAATATAGTGCAATTTTGTAAGCATTGTAGAAAAAATGGGAGAAAAAGTAGAGGAAGAAAAGTAATTTCAAAATCCTTGCTTGACACTAATGACCTGTTTGGGGTAACAGCTTTCAGCATGTAAACTAAATCAGAAAGGAAAACAAAGTTGCTTGAATGGATGCACAACACACTTCCGTTTCTATGGCCGATGACCCTGAAGATAAAGGTGTACTATTGCATTGTTTTGTAGTGTGATTGCCCCTGAATGTTTTATTAGCCACACATTACATTTTAGAATACAATCATAGGATCATAGAATGCTCTGGGTTTGAAGGGACCTTAAAGATCATTTAGTTCCAACTCCCCTGCCATGGACAGGGACACCTTCCACCAGACCAGGTTGCTCAAAGCCCCATCCAACCTGGCCTTGAACACTGCCAGTGGTGGGGTAGCCACAGCCTCTCTTGGCAACCTGTGCCAGGGCCTCACCACCCTCACAGTGAAGAACTTCTTCCTTACATCTAATCTAAAGTACCTTTTTTCAGTTTAAAGCCATTACCCCTTATCCTCTCACTACATGCCCTTGTAAAAAGTCCAGCTTTCTTGTAGGCCCCTGTTAGGTACTGGAAGGCTGAACAACCCCAACTCTCTCACCCTGTCTTCATAAGAGAAGAGGTGTTCCAGCCCTCTGATATCTTTGTGGCCCTCTTCTGGACCTGCTCCAACAAGTCCATGTCCTTCTTATGTTGGGGGCCCCAGAGCTGAACGCAGTACTGCACGTGGGGTCTCACAGGAGCAGAGTAGAGGGGCAGAATCACCTCCCTCAACCTGCTGTCCATGATTCTTTTGATGCAGCCCAGGATATGTTTGGCATTCTGGGCTGCAAGTGCACATTGCTGGCTCATATGCAGTTTTTCATCCACTAATACCCCTAAGTCCTTCTCTGCAGGGCTGCTCTCAATCCACTCATGGCCCAGCCTGTGTTTGTGGTTAAGATTGCCCCAACCCAGGTGCAAAACCTTGTGCTTGGCCTTGTTGAACCTCATGAGGTTCACACAGGCCCACCTCTCAAGCCTGTCAAGGTCCCTCTGGATCGCATCCCTTCCCTCCAGCGTGTTGACCACACCACACAGCCCAGTGTTGTTGGCAAACCTCCTACTATGTTAGACATGCAAATAAATAGTAGTATGGAAAAGCTTTCCTCTTCCTTTGTGTAATGGAACATAGAATTTGCCTTGACTTAAAGCTTCATATTATTTAGCTGAGGGACATATTATTGGAGGTTTTTTGGTACCTGTTTCTTTCTGAATATAAAATATGCATTAAAATTGAGCTCATATCTGAATTGGTTGAGTTACCCATCCCACCAGAACTGTAATTAATGCATAACTTCTTGTCATTTCACTAGGGTATCATTTCATGATGCAGTGATCTATTTTGATACCATTCTCTGCCCTGCCATCTGTAAAGTAGAGTTTGTAGTGTGCTTAGAGTAATCTGCACGTGGCTGGTTGTGAATTAGAGAGGAGAAAGAGGCAGTAAAAAAATTAGCCTCCTCATTGGCCCATTTTCTGACCTTGAAATGGCCATAAAATTGTATGGGTTTACATTATTGCTGTAATATTTATATATTTTTTCATTATCTTTTCCACTACCATTGGGGGCAATTTTTCTGGGCCTGAAAGACAGCCCTAATATCCTAGCACAGCAGAAAAAATGAAATATGAGATTACTCACCACATATAATATCTCTTCTCAGATTAATTTGATTATTCATCAATTCCCCTTCTCCTCTATTTAGAGTCCTGATACTTTCCCTCAAACTCCTGACCCTTCTCTCAGCTCAGTATGTTAGGTAAAGCTTATCATTTATTCACGCTTATCTCAGTATTAGATAAACATTAATTATGGTATCTAGGAGGTTACACAAATTGATACATGGCTTAGGTTTCTCTGTCTTGTTCTTGAATGCGATATTTGTCTTTACTCACCTCGATATGCAGCCTGAAATCCTCTAATTCACACACTGAGACAGAATTCCAATGAGAAGCTACAGAAATATTTGCTAGATATGAAGACCAATATTTTTAACTGCCAGAAATATGTCATTAATGACTCATAATAATAGGATACAGTAATTGACAATTTTTTTATTGTGTGGAAAACAGTCCCTTGAGAACAGTATTAGGTGAGAGTCACAGGAAGTGATCCTGTTATTGATGCTGAGTGGCAGCATCCTAGTTCAGGGCTCTCACTAGCAAGATTTGGCAGATCTAGATCTAGAGAAAAAAATAATAGTGTTTGGGGTTACTGATACTTTTATTTCAAAATTTTAGTTTCAGTGTTAAAAGAGCACTATTTATACAACAAAATGTAAAAGATTGAAGTAAGATGTGATGACACCCAAAATACCTGTGTTTGAGAAACTGAATCCCTCCTTGAAGATCTAGGCAATACAATGAATGGAGTCTAAGGAGTTTTATATGTGTCCACAAGTAGGCAGATGTTTAGCTAAATTGCTCTTCATACATCATCGACTGTAATGCTTGAAGTAGTAGATGCCCAGCTTTCATACAGATATCTGTGTGAGACATCCAAATTTTGTTACATAGGTCTGGAAATTAATTCTTCTGTCATTCTTTGGTTTAAGATTTCATAGAGGAAAATAACCTTTTATTATTTTGTATCAATGGTTAATGAACCTTCCAGTTTAATTTGAAAGTCATATCTACACCATATGCTCAGTTAAATGACATATGAGTCCCTGATATGGGTTTATTGGGAGACAAAGGGGAAAAAAAAAAGGAAAAATGTGTTAAACTTCAGTTTTCCAGAATTTCTCTGAATGGTTATACAAAGCATCTGCATTTGTTTTATTCTTTGGTCTTTTGAACTGCCCCTTTTAATCTGTACTGAGTACTCAGTAGCTCTGATTTATTTGTTTTTCCCCGATCTTAAATATACTAAGGATCATTTTATTCCATGAGAAGTCCATCTGGAACTAGTGGAACTTCTAATGGATCAAGTTGTTTCCATGTGTGAGGAAAGATGGCAGAATTGTGTGTTGTATTGTTAGTACTCCATTCAAAATGTTTAGATAGATAATACTCACAAAACCTGACAGGCACTAAACTAACAGCTTGAATTTATCCTCAGTTCTTTTTTAGAGAATGGTATTTAAACGCAGCACTGAATGACATGCAAATACCAATATATACTATATACACTTCAAGTACCAAATAACTTTGTATGAATTAAAACCTAAAAGTAGATTTTTAAATGAGTTTAGAAAAATAGAAGTTGAGACAATTCTTCTATAATTAAGGACATGATTATAGGGCCTTTTTCTTTTCATTATTTTGTTGTGTTTATCTCAGACATTGCTTTTTATTGTTACTGTACTGATATAAAAAGGAAAGGTTTATTTATTTATTTGCCTTATTACAAGGCTGTTTCAAATCATTATTTTTCTGATAAATGTTGATTTCTTGTTACTTTATATGCATTTTAATGACATCATAAAACTTCAGTTTCATGGTATAATGAATTATAAATTGAGCAACATGTCATGGTCCCATATCATAAAAGTATTTCTTCGTTGATTTGTTATGTATCATTAAAAAAATTCAGGTTTACTCATAGCACTATGCACAGATAGTTTTGTTGTTAAAGCCACAAAATCCATTTGGGCATTTGGGAGTATTCCAAAGCTTTGCAAATTTCTGCAAATATGCCTTGATGAGCAAATTCCTTGTAATTTAAGAATATGTGTATGAAACAAATTGAAGTAGCTATAACATTTCAGTACAAAAGGAAAAGCAAAACAAACAAACAAAAATACATAAGAGGACATAGAGACATAAAATAACAATACTCTTAATGCAAACGGGAATTTTGACATTAATTAAAATGGAAACAGGGACCAGAACACAGTCTAGGAAAAAAGAGAGGGTAACAAGCTCATTACAGTGCTGAAAGCTTTCCATTTTCTGGATGTGCAGATTGTCTACTTTCAGCCCTACCCAAAATGATAATGGAGAAAATAAATTTGATTCTGCTCTCTTCTTCCTATAGGGAGGCAAATTACTTCTGTTCTAGACTACCTGATGTTTACTACTGTTTCCTTATTAACTCCAGCATACAGGATTATGGGGAAACCATAGAGCCTAGTGTCTTCTCAATCCTCCACTCTCTTTCTGTGCTCAAGAAGAGCTAATAGGATGAATATAATTTTGATTTAAATCTGCATATTCTGACCAAGAACTGTTGTTTATTGGGATGTTTAAAGAGGGTTCTTACTGTGTCTTTATTCCCAGCACATTTGTGCAGTCCAGTTAAAAAACTATTTTGGATTAGACATCAGAGTTTTAAATCTCTGATCTGTTTATACACCCAAATATAATTTTTCCTCTTGAACTTCACTGGACTAATTCTCACATTTATAAAAATATTGAGCTAGTGCCAGATCTGGTGTCCCTCCTCCATGGACTGCTGTTCAGATATAACTCCCTTTTTTTCTCTCCTTTTGTGTTTAATTCTGCAATATTCTAAACAGAGTCAGTGAAAATGCTCCAATTTCAAATCAAAACAATTGGAAGAATTTGAGCCTATTTTCTGTGTGTTGTTTAAGCACTTCCTTCCTAACATTAGCGTTTTGTAGTCTGAACAAATTTACTTCATGCTTTGATTATGATGTGGGATTTCCCCACCCCTACTGGTAGGCTACATGTTTCTGTTCATAAAACAACAGTTATTAAACCATAACTTACTGAAAAGAAAATTAGAATATTAGAAAAATATTTACTCTAGATTTGCTTTGAAATCATCACAACATTTGTCAATAAATAAATCAATAACTGACCTTTAGTCAGTCCTCTTCTACTCAGAAACTCCAAGGCTTTTAAGTGATGATATGATACCCTGGGAGGATTCATGATCAGAGAATTTCCTTTGCCTTTGCAGTCTTTCATGTTGAGCTGACATTAGTCACTCATCACACATCAGTGTTGGGAGCTATATCTGCATTTGTACTAGAAGTGATACAAATTCTCATATTTACCCTTAAGAATTTCAGCTGTGCTACATTCTCATTACTCAGGCTTGCTTATTTGTTAGTATAATATTCCCAGCTGCACCAAAAATAAATTCTGAATAAACATTGGAAAGAGGACATCTTAAATACCTGACAGCAGTTTTATTCAAGAAGGGCTATATATAGATTGGATCTCATCTCTTTACCCTTCTACATGCACCTGTGACTTAACGTCAGTGAGAGATAGACCTGCAAGCTTACTAGAGAACAGAATTTGTCCCCTAACATTTTGGGACTTTTTTTGCTTGGTTTTGGTTTTTGTTACCTATCGAGATAAAAGGAAAGACACAACTTTTCTCTGAAGTTCTGTTATCGTCCTCATTACAAAGCTCTGATTAAACTACACCATGTTTGGACACTATGATGACAGGCAGAAAAACAAAGCTACAGCTAGACACAGGTAAATATTTTTTTATTAATGGCAGGGACTACTCTGGTGGTATGGCTAAGAATGGGAATGTTTCATATTTCCCATTTCGTTGACTAAAGAGAAAAGCAAAGGGGACTACAAAAGAATTTCTTTAGTTATTTTTTTCCCTGCTGGTTACTCTCACTGTCCTTCAGAGAGTGGCCCTCTCCATGAATATAACTGATTTGACATGCCTTTTTTGCATTATCACTGCTAACTCTTTCTAGTGTGACAGGGTTCATTCTTCATGTCCAAAGAACCATATGAAGTTAGATGGTTTGAAGATAGGACTATGGAGAGGATTTCCAAACAGAAAATTTAACACAGCCTCCAGGCTTCATTGGCTAAATCTACATTAGGAGGTAATTACTTGCTAATGGTACAATAGGAGGAGTGAATAAACTGAAGCTCAGTCCTTACATCACACTCTATGGGGTTTTACTTCAGGATAGATTAGGTCTGTCTCCTAGACTTCATATTTCCATCTTACATGTGATACAAAGATATAACAAGTAAAGGTATTCCACAAACCCTCACCACACTACAAAGTGTCATACTGGTCTTTTTTCTGTGTCAGGCAAATGACAGTAGCATATCATAGCCCACTCCAACATGGCTCAAATAAAACCTCACAAATGGAAACGAACCTAGTTTCTGTTCCTGCCTGTATTCTTGCCTCTTTCTATTCCTGCTCATGTCCAATTAACACACCAGCATTCAATTGTCTTGGGGATATGGGATGACTAGCAATGAATTAAATACTCTTTTTGCAGGGGCAGCGTAGGCTTTCTTCTGCGAGTTGACAGCACTGTGAGCTACTACTACTTCACTATCATGGCTTAGCATTTCAGAAAATCAGACCTATGTTAAAGGTAGTGACAATCTCTCCCTCCCTCTTGTGAAACCCTGCAACACTGAACACCTAGTGATCAAGCAGCCTGACCAGCAAACCCACTACTGGTGGGGAAAATAATGGTCAAGAGTTTAGATGTCATTCTCCAAACCTTCTTATTTGAATGAGATGGATAACATCAAGAAAAATTTCCAGGCTTTGGTTTCCATGGGTTTTTTAAACTGTGTGGGAACTATCTATTAAATTACCCACTGATATATTTGTGGATTATTTCAATGTGGTTAATTGCACATTCCTACTCAATTTTGAGGGGATTTTCATACTTTCTTTGAAAGGATTGACACAATAACTCACCATATTTGGTTTCCTGCTAGTTCACTGGGAGATGCCACCTATTCCCCTCACTGACAGATCATAAGGTTGTACCTGGACAAGAAGATAAAAACCTTAATAGGCTGGAAACAGAGTGTATCTTCGGTTGCCAAAATCTAAGGTAGTTGGTACTGCATGACAAACTGGAAGGTGGAGTGGGATATTCCAAGTGCTTTCAGAAATATGGTGCTTCCTATAAAAAAGGTAATGCCTACAGTAACGGTAATCTCTTACTTCTTTTGTTTAGCTTGCTCTATAAGCAGAGTACACACACACACACAAAAAGTAAAAAAAAAAAAAAAAAAAGTCTTGCTCTGAGCGCTCCCAAGTACAGTGGTTGAGGTCTTAGAAGGTAGCAGGGTCACCCAGCCTGTGTTTTCTGTGACTCTGCTCCACACCCTGTAACTGCCCACCCAAGTCTGGGATGTGTGCCATAAAGACTGCAAAACACCATAAGGATGACCTTTTCAGAACCAACAGCCTGAACTTCTTCCTACTAATAAAGTTTGCTGTTTCTGATTTCAACCCATGTAACAGTAGTGCATGCAGTGAGACTGTGTTCCATTAGACGTGATAGCGTGTCTGCAAATATGGCAAAACATACCTTCCTCTTCACCTGACCACAAAGAAGCTTACAACTCACAGGTAAGCCTCTACCTGCAAACTGCCTACTAAAACTAGAGACAAAAACGTGCACTGGATGTCGATCCTGCAAACCGTTAGCCATCTGAGCCTGAAGTGGCTACTCAAAATTACATGAAGAGAAGTCCATGACCCCGTGAAGTCCCAGGAGCAGGTTTGCTCTGCTACTGCTTACTCTCAGTAGCCCACTGAGGACTGGAGTGTCCTGTGAGACTTTGTGAATGATGAAAAAGAAGAGAGGGGGAAAAGCGGAACATTAGAACCACCAAACATTAACTCTACCATTAACTTTTCTGTATCCTGAATAAAAAGACCCTCTTCCCTGCTTGTCATTCTAGTTTGTAGGCAGAGATTGAAAAGGCCATGTGACAGAAAAACCACCCTATGTGTGGCTTTTTATCATATAATGAGGTCATAACCCACTGCTTTTGAAAACGGGAAGGAACCATGTGCTTAAGTCTTTAGAGTAGCCTGTGATGACTATATTACTATGGCCTGGTTAGTACTGGGGCTGAATTTAGACTCACACAGGGTGCAGGCTGGGCAGGCATTTTCTGACATACCTACATGCCAGAGAGAAGATTCCCTCACAGCTCAGAGCCTCAGGTCAGCTTTTAAAAAACAAAACATCCTTTATGATTCAGTCCTATGTGTCATCTCTCTGGAACTCTGAGACCAGGGCTGCCATTTGTCCCTCCCTCTGTACATGTAATAATAACAGGTACAGAAGAACATCACAATTTTTTCAGGTTGGAAACTAGAGTGCTAACACAGGGAGTTCCTGATACAGTCTGTGGCAGGGAGCAAGCTGGAAAGATATCTGTAAATATGCTCTTGTCCTCCGTGGGAAATGGGAATGATAAAGCAGTGCTACATAGGCTCCTGAGACTCTCCTTTATGGTGATCCCAGGACCTCAGGTGAGAGCATGCATTCAAACAGCAGTCCTGGTGGTACCTTCTCACCTGAAGACTAGTTCAAGAGCTCTGTAAACAATGAATATCTCCTGCAGTGCACCCAAAGAGTGTTGGTTGTCCTGAGTCTTCATAAACAGTCTTCATTTTCTGGTATGAATTGAGGGATTGTTTGCCTACCCTCTTGTTGTGGTTTAACCCTGGCTAGCAACCAAGCACCATGCAGCCACTCATTCACTCCCCCTCAGTGGGATGGAGGAGAGAATCAGAAAGGTAAAAGTGAGAAAACTCATGGGCTGAGATAAAGACAGTTTAATTGGTAAAGCTGAAGCTGCTCATGCAGGCAGAGCAAACCAAGGAATTCATTCCCCACTTCCCCTGGGCAGGCAGGTGTTCAGCCATCTCCAGGAAAGCAGGGCTCCATCATACCTAACGGTGACTTGGGAAGACAAACACCATCACTCTGAATGTCTGTCTTTTCTTCTTCTTCTTCCCCCAATTTTACATGCTGAGCATGACATCATACAGTCTGGATATCCCGTGGGTCAGTTGGGGTCAGCTGTGTCCCCTCCCAACTCCTTGTGCCCCCCCAGCCTGCTCACTGCTGGCGTGAGGTGAGAAGCAGAACAGCCCTTGGCTCTGGGTAAGCTCTGCTCAGCAGTAATGAAAACATCTCTGTGTTACCAACACTGTTTTCAGCACAAATCCAGACCGTAGCCCATACCAGCTGCTATGAAGAAATTTAACTCTATCCCTGCTAAAAATCAGCACACTTCTTGGTACCCATCAGCAGTTAGATACTCCCACAAGGTTATCCTGCTGACACATAAATTTTTGACACTGCCATTTCCTTAGGAATGAGCTCTGTCATTTCCTTGGGAACACAGCTGGGATCTTGTTGAATCTTTGCAAAAGACAGCAATAATAAAAGGGAAATAATAAGAAAGAAGGAGATAGAATATGCAAGATATTAATGAACTACAAATGGAAGAAGAAGACAAAAATGAATTTGAGCCAAGGGAAGTGCAGATGAATTAAAAAAGGTGCATTAGTCAAAGAGCTGAGAAGGTAGTGGGCAACAGCATATGTGAAAGTACATACACTTCTAATGGGACGTGTATGTTGAAGAAACTCATGGTAGTGTGGAGCAGCTGGCACAAACCCTTATGAATCTGTGGTGGACATTTAGTAAGTAACTGGAATGGAGATCCCAGCTGACTTTCCTCCAGAAAGAATCTTGGTTGCTCTCATTAAAAATACTCTTTGTGTGTACCATACAAACGTTTTTTCGTGGTATGACCAGGGAAATCTTCAGAACTGCTCCACTACTCTGAATCAAAATGTTGATGTTGTTTGTTTGAATCCTACACATAGCCCATATAGAAATCAGCAAGCAGTGAAGTGGCATTTTCAGTGGTTACAATAGAGAAGGAAGCCCACAGACAATTGAACGTATGTATGGAGAGGTGGGATTGAAAAGTTAAGTTTTCCTCTTTACTGAACAGTGAAGCTAAATCTGATGTCTGAAAGAGATGATATGAAGTAAATCTCACTGATGCTGCTACTGAGATGGTGATACGGCATTGAAAAGTGCATTGTTACATTGACATTTCTTTGAAACATTGTCCTTTTAGTGTCATTAAGACATATGGCATAGATACTTTTAGTACATCTTTGTCTCAGGTACTCTCATTTTTTCAACTTTAATTTTTGCAATGTTATTCTTATTTTGATGTAAAAAGTCTGAACGGCCTTTCTCTAGAGTATGGTCCCAAATATCACAAACATGCAGTAGCATCATCTCCTCAAAAAATACCACATCTAACAGTACAATGGTTTGATTATTGCTCTCTGCTCAAATACAAGTTGTTTCTTGTGCTGCTCTCAGGCAGACAAAACAAAACAAGTCTTTGAGGAGGAAAAACATACTTAAAAGGAAAGCATACTGCTTTGTCTCAGCACAGTACTCTGAAAAGTCATAGGGTAAGATAACAATAACAAATACATAAACTGAATAGAAGCAAATAAAATCATGAGTAATACTATTCAGATGCTTTTCCTGACATAATACTTTCCATTCCAATGTCTCTGCAAAAATAAGCTACAAATGATTCACCAGCTGATAAAGGTTAGATCAAGAGTTTAATATTCACTATGAATCACTTAGTTAAGACTTGCTAGTTCCATATTCTTTTTTGAGCCCTTTTAAAAAACACAGCCACACTCCCCCCCCCTTCTCCCAAATTCCTTGGTCAAATTCTTTTTCATTTCATTTGGATGTCCAAGGAACTATTCTCTTGTACCACAGCTACTGTGAGCATAAATACTTTTTACCTATGTCTTTGCCCTAATTCTGTCTTTTAGAAATGCTTTAGAAATGGAGATGCAAACATTACTTTTCCATTTCTCCTGTCTTCCTTTCTTTGCTCTTTTTTAGATACAGAGGCAGCTGCAGTTCAAGCAGTGTATTCACAAAATATGATCCACAAAATAACCAGCCTTCATCTTGGTGTTTGCCTATATATTGAGAAGATAATGGAATATAATATAGAATTAAATTGGCAAACCTAGATCTGTTATTTTGTTTGTAAAATTCTCAGATGAACTGACATAATACTCAGTTTGTTGGGATCCCAGACAACAACTTTCTTAGAAGAAATGCAGAACGTGAATTGTTGGGTGCTTCTTACCTTCATTACAGCTTTTTACCTTCATTACAGCTTTTTACCTTTTCCCTTAACAGGATTTTTTCAGCTTTCAGATCACAAATGACTTCAGAGAGGTCTAGTGTGATCATTAAGGACTGTATTCAGCAAATGTCAGACTTACATAGCTTTATCTGTAAAACCTCTGCAGGCTCCCACAGCATGACAGCTTTAAAGCTGAGAAGTCTCAGTGCACCATCCCAGTGAAACACAGGCATCATCTTCCCTTCTGACTAAATTGAAGCAAAAAGGCACTCATTTAATACATTTAAGTCAGGATAACTCTGAATAAGATTCACAGGACCACTAAAAAGAGTCTGCTACCTCATGACATACCTCTGCATTTTCTCTGTCAGACACACAAGGCCTGAACTTCAGTCACTATCAGTTAGACCGAAAATCATCAGTAAGGTGGTATGATAGATGGACCACATTTGCCCCCTAAACCTTCAAGTAACTGATTAACCTAATAGGTATGGCTTATTGGCCAAAGCAGCACTCAGAGATTAAACATCTAACCAAGATATCTTCATTCTGACTTTTCTTCACTTGTAACTTAGTTGTTAGAATGAAATGTTCTTTTACACATTGGAGTGTGTCTATCTGTAAAAGTAACAGTCAAACAAAACCACAATGACTTGTCTTGACAGAAGATGGATCTTTTTAAACCTACTGCATAAAGAATCTGGAGCATTTTTTGCCCTGTACATACAGTGTAGTGGCAATTAAATAAGCAATAATGAACCGTTTTGCTCTCCAGACAACTTCATCCAACTTTTGTTAGCAAGTGAAACATTTGCCCTCTCTACTGGAGATGGTTCTGGACATAAAACCAATCACACATTCAGCAGTCATCTTTGAACTGTGTGATAGTACTGTACCAGCCTCATAGGGTGAAGAATCATGTAAGATAAGGTCCTTTCTGGCATCAGAATGCGCTACTGATTGTAATGATATTAGCTTTAGAGCAGCAATGACAAATTGTTTATTTTTGCTTTGAGCAAAGCTCAAATTCTTGCAAACCCTTTTTGTTAAACAAAAAGATAGTGTGGCTGTGCAGACACTCCAGACAGCAGAAACTGAAATTTATTAAGTAACCATTCAGACAACTTACAAATACTTTGTTCTATAAAGGCTCTGGCAGCTGCAACATCCACATTAATAGCTTAAAAAATATTTATTTATTTATTTATTTGGTTGGTTGATCAGTTGGTTGGTTGGTTTTGAACTGGATGTAAGCCATATACATTGTCTAATTGCTTAAAAATCATTCCTCTATGGTTTTAAAAATATTCCTGCTTGGTTTCAGTTACAAGAACCTGAGAGGTATATTAAAGAACTGCAACTATCAATATAAACTTAACATGGTGAATTATATGTTTACCGGTTTACTGGTATCACTGCAGTAGAGGCAACTTAAATCCTAATTAAAGAAAAACCATAGCTATAAACATCTGAGATGTATGAAAGTGTATATTAGATATATAGGAGTGTACAAGTATAGGTAGCTGTGGATGTTCTCTTAGAACATTATTACATGCATAGCACTGAATCATGATAACACTACACAGATTTTTGTTTGTGTTTTGTCCATAGGGAAAACAGAGACATTTGCAATAGATCACAGAACTAGAAAGCTGGTCTATGCTTCTATCTGTCTGGTAAACTAACTTTTAAGGAAGGAATAGACTCCAGCAGTAATCTCATTGGTCATTCAATCAATGGTGAAGCAGATGTCCTTTCATTAAGAAAGGTCCATCTCCTCTCACATCTTGTACAATACATGGAAAGGAAGTAACCTGTCTTACGCTCTAGCAGAAAAAAAGTGGATAACCTTGTTTCTGTTTTCTTGCTTGTTTTAATCATCCTTTTAGAACACAGGAAACAAACAGAGAAACTAGATGGCATATGCCTGATTTTCAAAGGGGAATATACTGATAATGGAAAAATATTAGGAGATGTGGAAAATCAAAGAAAGTCTAGATAAAAGTTTAAGACTGAGGATTGGCTGGGTTTTCTCAGCAGCCATGACAAATATCACACAGTTGTTCTAAATGAGAAAAATGGAATTTCCTCATTAACTGTCAGCTAAATTTGAATGACAGGCCTCCAGTGTAACTGCCAGCCTTCTTCAGTAGGATGGAGAAAACCTGTTGCAACATTAGAAAATCTCTGTAGGTAATCTCACAGTAAAAGTTTGATAGATGTTGGCTACTCTGACCATCTTCTAGCTTATTAAAACTGAGGGACCTCCTTGAGAAAGGTTAACTAGAGGTAGTCCTTTTTTTACAGAAAAAAAGTAAACTTTTTATTTTGGAGACAGCTGTGCCTCTGGTCATGTTCCTAAGTAGATATATAATTACAGAAGGTAAGTACCTTGCCCAAGGCAGGAGGAAGACCTAGGCTAAGCTGGCTTAGACGTTCACCCTAGTGAAGGATACATGTACCCTGGGTCAACTGAAGAACAGTGTCTTGAATTTAAATTACCATGGATATATATCTGCAGCCTAACAATATGTGTCCACTTTGCTCTACGAGTGCTACAAGCTGTGATCACGAGCGCTCTTACTGTGGCCTTTAACAATGGCTGTTTTTACAAGATTATTATTTTGAGTGCTCCTATTCAGGATTACACCTGAATCCCTTGTTGCAGTAAGGCTAAGGAGACTCTGGCAGACAGATTTTACTTCTTTCATCCTGTTTACCACACATCTTAAAGCTCTAAAATGACAATTCAAAGGCACTGAAATTCTTTTTTAAAGAAGACACCTTAAGTCAAGTTGTAGACCTCTGAGTCACAAACTAGTTCCTTTGTGTTTGATACCAGACATTGCCTCTTATTCAGGGCTCAATAACTAAATTAGGTGACTAATGAGAAAGGAATGGAAAAGATATAGCAGTGTTTTCCGCAGTGATCTACGAAAGTTTTCCTCGAGTTTTTTTTTTTTATAATGTCCCTTCCTTTCTCTCCTAAGAGCCCCTAAAACATTGAAATGTGAGAGTTATTTAATTCTTGACAGTTCATTTACTTTAATTAATCTCTTATCACATTGGTTGTACTTACTTAAGGGCCCATTAATAGCTGCCTGTTGTGATGACTGAATGAGGCACATGCTCTGTGCCATGTTTATGTGTACACTTTCTCATTAAAAATAGACACACAACTCTAGGAACAATTGTGTCTGTCTTCACCTTCCAGTGCAATTATCTCCCTCAGTGTCTGTTTTGTAAAAGGTACTTCAATACTCTGACCTCTTCATCTTACACATCCACGTGCAAAGACCAGTATCCCTTTAAAAAAATTGTTTTCTGTAACATTTAATTTAAATTTCCATAGTTCATGTAGTTCATAGCTCACTCAAGAGTCCACCTCTCACCTTTCACTTCATTCTTCTTTGGTATCCTAGGATTTTCTCTTCCTTTGAAGAACTACATTTATTTGAACTTCAATCCTTTTGGAAATGTTCTTTTGAAGTCATGCTATAGGGTATAAAATTAGCAACTGTTTATTGGAGCAGGTAATAGACCTTAGGATTCAGAAGAAAGTGGTCACCAGGTAAGAGTCTTGCTACTCTCCCAGTGACATGAAAACTATTTTATATATTAACACAACTTCAGCATAATAGAATGTCATCACATAATACGTTCATAACTGGTCCTTTGAGTAAGAAGTGAGTCCAGGTATGAGAGCTGACTCAAGCAAATAAGAAGCTGATTTATACTACATATGTTGCAACCAAGTCTCTAAACACAAAATTTCTCTAGCCACCAAAAAAGATCAATCTTTCCACCAATCCACTTTTTCCTCATTCTCAGATTTGATCTCAAATGAAGCTAACTAAGACCAATTATCCAGGTATTAATCTAAGATAAAACTCACAGGTAAATATCTGAGGTAAAGAAGATATCTAATTCTGAAAGGAGTAAGGACACATATATATAATGTGTTGACCTTCATATTTTGCAAAAGGTGGGTTAGGCAGTCTTCTACTGAGAATACTAGTTTCTGTAAAGCCAGTTTCTATGTGCCTTATTTTGTCTGTGTATTGGAACAAGAACCTGTAAATCTGACCTGGGACTCTGGATTCCACAGTTTAGCAGGAAGGCTAAAAGTTAGGTTTTCTGCAATAGTCAACATTGTGATACTTAAGTCTCTTTATGGATCCAGACTCCCAAAAAGCTATGATTAAATTAGTAGGTGGAAAAATAGATGCTGACTGTACCAGAAACTGAGAATAACTGTTGAATTTCAACAGCTACATGACTGTGAAAGCCTGAACCAGTAGCTAGAAGCAGGTCAAATGTGAACTCTCAAGCTCTCCAGATCCATTAACTTTCAGATCATTTCCTAACACATACACTAAAAATGACACTCAGTTTTTACCACCTTCACCTCCTACTCATCTCTACTAAGAAAAAAAAAACAAAACAGACAAAGTAGTTGCTGAATATATTGTTATTTGGTGGTCTGAGTGGGCCCAACACAGTAAAAGCATTAACTCATTCTGTCTTTGCAGAAAAGAAAAGAAAAGAAAAGAAAAGAAAAGAAAAGAAAAGAAAAGAAAAGAAAAGAAAAGAAAAGAAAAGAAAAG